>JAQPPZ010017002.1:10887500-11124001 GCA_028583015.1 Wollemia nobilis
TAAAATATTATCATAGCCCCTATGTCTCTATGACACATGATGAATTGTGACAAAAATAGCATGTCATGATATCATGATGTTTTTATATCTGCAGCTTTGCTCCTCCACCTATATCACGAAAACAAGACATGTCACGATATCACGATGTTTTTATGTCAACAGCCTTGTCCGTCTTCATGCATCATGAAAATGAGACATGTTGCGATATCACGACATTTTTTTGTCAACAGCCTTGTTTGCCTTCATGCACCACGAAAATGAGACATGTCATGATATCACGACATTTTTCTCTTTCGGGCTGTGCAGATGCAACCTGTCACGAAATTGCGACATTTTTCACTTTCAGGTTGTACAGATGCGACCTATCGCAAAATCGTGACATTTTTCTCTTTCGCTCTATCCCACTGCACTTGTTCGCAAAAACATGACATGTCACGAAATCGTGACACCCTTTCATTCTGCATCATCTTCTTGCTTTCTATCATGAAATCGTGAAACTTTTCTTCTACATCCACTTTGGTTGCTTTAGGTCACGAAACTCCAACATGTCGCGATATCGCAACAAATTTTGCATTGAATTTCTCTTGCTGCCTTTGATCGCGATTTTATGACATGTCACGATATCGCGACAATTTTTCCTTGTGGGCCACGAGACCGAGACATGTCACGATATCGTGACAATTTCTATACTTTGCCCTGTTTGACTGCTTTGACCATGATTTCATGACATGTGATATCGCGATAATTCTAGCGCCTTATCTTCTCTCTCCTCTATGAACCGCGATATCATGACATGTCTAGATATCGCAACAATTTCTGTACTTAGCTGTTTTACCCATCAAACATCACGAAAGTACATGTCATGATATCGCGAAAACTTTGAGTCTTCAACTTAGTTCTTTGGCCTGCATCACGAAAATGAGATGTGTCGTGATATCGCGACATTTCTAGCATCTTGTTCTGTTTGACTACTTTGACCATGATTTCATGACATGTCGCGATATCGCAACATTTTATCATCATGCTGCATTCTGTTGCTCTTAGCCACGAAAATGTGACATGTCGCGATATTGCGACAACTTTTCATTTTCGGCCGCGACGGAGCAACATGTTGTGATATCACGACAACTTTTCATTTCTGGCCGTGACGGAGCAACATGTCGCGATATCATGACAACTTTTCATTTTTGGTCACGACAGAGCAACATGTTACGATATTGCAACAACTTTTCATTTTTGGCCGCGACGGAGCAACATGTCACGATATTGCGACAACTTTTCATTTTTGGTCACAACGGAGCAACATGTCACGATATCGTGACAACTTTTCATTTTTGGTCGCGACGGAGCAACATGTCGCAATATCGTGACAACTTTCCATTTTTGGTCACGACGAAGCCACATGTCGCGATATCACGATAACTTATCATTTATGCTTTTCTTTGCTCTTTTAACATTTGGGCCACTGCAATCTTCTTGGAAAGTGTGCAAAAAAGGGGGTCCCCAATTTTGGGGTGTGTTATGGAGCAGCCACAACACTGCTTCAAAAGAAGAAGCAAGAGAATGAGGTAGCATTGACCTACTTCTATTCTAAATGCAGAGACAAACACCCTAGAAATGAGTGGCTAGAAAACAAAGTTCATGTATGTGTTATCTATAAAAAATATCATAAAACAAAGTTGTGTCCACAGTTAATGAAATCTAAAGAGGAACCTAAAGTAGCAGAGGCATACTTCATGGGTAATAGGAGGAACTAGAAATAGTCTCCTATGAGTAACAATATGCAATCAGGAATGCTATATTTTTGGGGTAGTAATTACCAAAACCAAGATCAAGCCCAGACACACAATATGGGTTGGTATGGGCAATAACCTTAGAATCCATTTCCCCAAGGAGAAAATCCTTACAACCCTTACCCTTGGATTCAATACCAACAACCTAGTAGCAGTGGAGAAACTAGAATGTCTAGAATCAGTATCCATAGCATCCTACTCTAGCTACACTACATCCAAGTCTTCTTGGACCTTCTGCTTCAAGAACTCCTCAGTTACTAGTGTAACCTACAACAAACTCAAACAATAAATAATAGCTAGGATATCATATGGAAAATGAGATGTATCCCATGTACAACATTAGAGTAGATTGTGATCCTATCCAGTTACAATCAGGAAAAAAATTAGGTGTATAATTCACTCCTCTTGTAGAAGAAGAGGAACACATAGATATAGGAAAAGGGGAATCACCCCTTATAGAGGAAGTAGAAGAAGAATCAACACTTGTGAATAACAAATAGGAGGTTCCACCTTTTCCACAAAGGTTGCAGGAACCCAAGAAACCAATGCAATTAAATTTTGATATCCTCTTTAGTTTTAAAAAATTAATATTCACAATCCCTCTCTTTCAGGACATCAAAGACATATCTATCTATGGTAAGGCTATAAGAGAGCTATGACTCAAGAAACCAGGGATGAAACTAGCTAAATCAATTAGTTTGGTAGGTTAGTTAGTTGACCTTATGTTAAGGAATACCTACATCCAGAAGTACTCAGATCCAGAAAGCCTTGTGTTGACTGTAAAAATAGAAGGATGTGTTTTACCCAACACACTAGTACATTTGGGGGCTGCCATCAATACCATGCCCTAGGAGACCATGCAAAAACAAAAATTGACTAATATAAAGCCCACTAAAACTGTGTTGTAGTTGGGAGATAGGTCTACAGTACTCCTTGATATATTATTGAAAGATATCACTATTACAGTGGATGCATGGGAATATCCAGTAGATTTATTAGTTCTATAATATAAGTCTGGACTAGGTGGATACCCATTAATCTTAGGTAGACCTTGGTTGGCAACAACTGATGTAAACATAAGTTTTAGAGATAGGAAAATGACCATTTTAGATGGTCAAAATTTAAAGAAATTTATCATACATCCACCTGCACAATCTGCATATTTATTAGGAGAACCTAAGGATGAGAATCAAAACATTGGTGGTATATTAATGATCTAATCTATCATGACACTTGATGATTTAGGAGATGAAAATGATGATTATATGATGATATCTCACTTTTTTCTTGGAGAACCCTCCTATCCTCTTCCTGAGTTGTCATTAGTGGGAGGAAAAGACAACCATATTCAACAAATATAAGTTGCACCTAGTAGAATTTTGAATATAGATAACAAGTTGATAGCTAAATAGCAAATCAAACTGAAACAAACATTGGAAAAACATCAAGATACCTTTTCTTGGGAGTATTCTGATATAAGAGGAATAGCTCCTGAGACTTTTACTCATAGAATATATCTATAATACTAGGTTAAACTAGTAAGAAAACCATAGAGGAGAATAAAACTGGCTATGAAAGAAATTGTTAAAACAAAATTACAAAAACTCCTCACAGTTGGATTCATCTACCCCATTTCAGATAGTGAGTGGGTATCACCATTAGTGATAGAATGTTGAATATAGATAAGTTGTGTTGATTACAGGTTGTTGAATAAATCAACTAAGAAAGACCACTTCTCTTTACCCTTCATAGATCAAGTCATTGACACCTTGGTAGGCAAGAAGTATTTCTCTTTCCTGGATGGGTTCAGTGGATACAATCAGATCCAAATAGGGGAAGAAGATCAAGACAAAATCACCTTCACTTGTCCATGGGGGACATTTGCTTACCGAGTTTTACCATTGGTCTATGAAATGCACCTACCACCTTCCATAGGGCAGTTATGAGCATTTTTTTGATATAATTGGAGAGACTATGGAGGTATACATGGATTATTTCACTGTATATGGTGAAAATTTTGAAACTACCACAAAAAATTTGGAAAATACACTTAAAGGTTGTGAGGAAACTAACCTATTCTTAAGGAATGATAAATATTATATGTTGATGTAGGAAGGGATAGTTGTAGGATATCACCTTTCTGTAATTGAGATAAAAGTAGATAGAAATAAAATAGAATTCATCCAATCCCTGCCTACTCCCAAACTACAAAAGGATATCTGTAGTTTCCTAGGATCAATTGGTTACTATAGGAAATTTATATCAGACTTTAGAAAAACTGCTAAACCTCTTACCATATTGTTAACTAAGGATGTAGAGTTTATCTGTACTGAATAATGTGAACAAGCATTCAACACCTTAAAGGAACCATAACTTTTCACATGAGAGGTTCAAAGGTTCAAATTGAACCATACCTTTTCACATGTATTTTGATGCATCTAACAATGCAATAGGTTCAATACTGGGACAAAAATACGGTGATGATTTTTATACCATATATTATGTTAGTAAAAATCTCATAGGTGTTGAACTCAATTATACTATAACAGAGAAGGAGTTTCTTGTAGTAATACATGCTCTTAAAAAATTTTGTCATTACATTACAAGTTATCAGGTTTTTATACACATTGACCACTCAGTGATTAGATACTTGATAAACGAACTTGGGATTAGTGGTAAAATTATCATATGGTTGTTTCTTTTGCAATAATTTTATGTGACCATAGTGGACAATCCAGGAAAGGACAACATGGTAGCTAATTTCTTGTCTAGATTGACACCTCCAGACTATGTATCTATAGAGGACCAATTTCCAAATGAGCATTTTTTGCTCTGAATGATCAGATACCTTGGTATGCAGATATGGATAATTATTTAGGGACTGGTAAAGTATCCCTTGGACTTTTGCCTTATGAAAAAAAACACTTTAATTGAGAAAAGTGTAAATTTCTCATGAGAAGATGTGTTGTTAGGGATGAAATAATTGAAATACTAAAGGCTTGCCATGATGAACCTTGTGGTGTCCATTTTGTAGGAAAAAGGACTACATATAAAATGTTTTAGGTTGGTTATTACTAGCCTTCACTATTCAAGGATACAACCAAACATGTGAGCCAGTGTGATCAATATTAGAGGATGGGAATACCTAATCTAAGATATGAGATACCACTCCAACCACATGTTCAAAGCCATTTTATAAATGGGGTATGGACTTCGTAGGACCTATTAATCCATACTCAGGATGAGAAGGGCGAGAATAAATTAAATTCAAGCTGATGTTTATTTGATAGTTCTAGGGTTTAAGTAGGCACCCAAATGCCAAATACAAACCATATGCCCTAAATTCGTAACTCCTCGCACAAATCACGTAGGAGCTAAAATAGGGAGGCAAAATAAAATACTTTGGCTAACTTAATCCTAAAGTTCGCTAACAACTTAATAGTGCCAACTATTAACTAAACCAAGCCACAACCTACGTGAGGATTAACTCACATGGTAAGTGGTAAATAAAAATATAACCTAGGATATAATAAAAGAATAACTATGCTTAATTAGATGGGCTCATGTGAAGAACAAACTCTCCCTATGTTTTTGTTGATGCAGGAGGGTCACTTGGTTTAGTTTCCCTTGAAGTTCTGGATACTCAATATCTTCTCCTATATAATCAATGGGCCCATATTGTGGTGCCTCCTGTTGAGGTTGTGCCAACAATTTTTTCTTCTTTTTGAAGCATTCAACTTCATTGTGTCCTCGTATCTTACAATAATTACAAAACTTTTTCCAATTATAAGAAGAGGGGGAAGAAGAAGAAGGAGAAGTAGAAGAAGAAGAATTTGTTGAAGCCTTGTCGGACTGCTGCTGTGGTGGTCCTTGTTTGGGTAACTTGGATGAGGCCCCTGACTTCATAGCAATTTTCTCTTCTTCCAATTGTGCTTTATTATAGACCTCATTCAAAGTGGCACAAGGTGCGTATTTCAATTCTCTAAAGAGTTGATCTTGCAATCCACTCTTAAACTTGTTGATAAGTTTAGGAGTGGGATCAAGGATGCTATTGAGAATCCTTAATTTGTTGAACTTCCCAATGTAATCTTGAACACTCATGTTGTGTCCTTGCCTCAGACGAAGCCATTGGAAATCCAAATCCTCAGCAAAATTGGAAGGATAGAATGTATCCTTCAATGCTGTGACCAGGTCATCCCAAGTGTCTATGGGATCCTGGGTGCTTTGACGATCCTGTACCAAAACTTTAGCAATGCCAAAAAGTTTCAATTTTGCAAACGCAACTTGGTCATATTTTTTAATTTTGCTGTAGTCGAACCAGGTATCCATATCGAGAATCCAGCTATTGAGGACATCTGGATCTCGAGATCCATTATAAATGCTAACTTCACATCTAATTTGATGTCGAGGTTCAGGAGCTGGATTAGGTGGATTAGGCCCAGTCATGTATTGAACCTTGTCAGCCAAGAGGCTAACAATGTCAGCTATGGCGGCAACTTGTTCTGCTAAACTAGCAGCCATCTGACCTCTAGTGTAAGCCAGGAGGTTTAAAGAGTTACAAAATTTTTACCTCGCAGGGCAATTTACAATGAGTGCTATGAGTTCCAAGCACAATAAGCCTTGTAAGCTTTACAATTTGTTGCCTCTTAGGCAAGTTTTTTTTTTTTTTTTTTTTAAAACACTCTTTCCCCAATGTGTGGGTGATTACAAAATTTTGCAAAATACTGGGCCTCTAGGCTTTATAATGCTTTTGAAATTCATGAATTGCAAAAAGTATGCAATTATAAATGTTTAATTAAATTAAACAATTTTAAAATTAATTAATTTAAGAAATTAAATTGAGATGAGCCACAATTCCTTCTTCTTCGGGCCGCGGGAGATCACGTCGCTGAAGAAGCAGGTGGCAGCAGCGGGGGGACGAGTAAATAGCACCACATTCGAGGTGTTATCGGCCTATCTGTGGCGGATGAGGACGAGGGCCTTCAATCTGCCTTCGAAACAGGACGTTCGGTTGATATTCCCGCTGAACGCCCGATCCAGGTTCGAGCCGCCGCTCCCGCGGGGGTACTATGGCAATGCAATCTGCTTTGCCTGTGCGAAGACCAAGGCGGGGCTGCTGGCGAACAAGCCCCTGTCATTTGCAGTGGAACTCATAAACAGGGCCAAAACGGCTGTCAACGACGAGTATATGCGATCCGTCATAGACCTCATGGAGTCGAAGGGCCGCCCGCACTGCACAGTGGTGGGGTCTTTTGTTCTCTCGGACTGGACCAAATTTGGATTCGGTAAGCTCTCCCTCTCGATCGAGCGAACCTGATACGGGACAACAAAGCCCGTGTGAAATTGGTGCCGCTTCACAGTAACAAAGATCTCCTCAGATCTGGTCGACAGACACAGGAGCGATAGAGACCCGACTGTGTATCAGAAAATGTGTCAAAGTGGACGTCAATTTGTGAGGAAGATACGCCTGAAATAAGCAGGCGATCACGTTCGGCCGAAGACAACATGCTAAGGTCAAAAACAATATCTGCCTGTTGAGAGCGACCCCGATCCGAAATCCAGCCTTTTCAAATTATTGTTTATAGAGATCTAAGTGTTTGGGCTCATATACGAAGACCCCTATATCTGTTCTATGACCGATTTGCAGCTACGCACTGATGACAGACCAATTCGATTCCAGAGGGACACTGGGAACAAAAATAAATTTGGTAACTTGGATTTGGGGTGGGGTAAGGCGGTCTATGCAGGGCCTGCGAAGGGCGGTGTGGGTAGTTTCCAGAGGCAGTGCCTCACCGCAGAGGCAGGGCCTGCTCGGAGGTACAACACGCAGTCGAGGGTACCCAGCTTGTTGAGGGCAAAAAGCCACCAAATGAAGCGAAGCGGTGTAATTTCGAGAGAAATTCTAACCACTCGAGCCCGATCGATCGATCGGCTCTGATACCAATGAGAAGGGCGAGAATAAATTAAATTCAAGCTAATGTTTATTTGATAGTTCTAGGGTTTAAGTAGGCACCCAAATGCCAAATACAAACCATATGCCCTAAATTCGTAACTCCTCGCACAAATCACGTAGGAGCTAAAATAGGGAGGCAAAATAAAATACTTTGGCTAACTTAATCCTAAAGTTCGCTAACAACTTAATAGTGCCAACTATTAACTAAACCAAGCCACAACCTACGTGAGGATTAACTCACATGGTAAGTGGTAAATAAAAATATAACCTAGGATATAATAAAAGAATAACTATGCTTAATTAGATGCCCTCATCATAGGAGGTAAGAGGTATATCCTAGTTTGTACTGACTATGTGACAAAGTGGGTTGAAGTGCAGGCTTTGTGTGATTCAAAGGAGAAAATTGTAGTAGATTTCTTGTATTCATCAATTTTTACAAGATTTGGGGTCCCAAGGGAGATCACAATTGATTAAGGACCTCATTTTACTTCAAGGATGATCCAATAACTCATGCAACAATACAAAATTAGGTATAACAAAACCACTCTCTACCATCCATAGGAAAATGGGCAAGTTGAGGTGACCAATTGAGAGTTGGAAACTATTCTAACAAATATAGTGCAACAACATAGGAAGGACTAGGCTACTAGATTAATAGAAGTAGTGTGGGCCTACAAGACCACCTGGAAGACTACTACTGGTTTCACACCATTTTAGTTAGTCTATGGAAAAAATGTTATGATGCCTATAGAGTTTGAAGTCAAAACACTTAGAACTTTTGTAGAGTTGAATATAAACCTGGATGATGCACAAAAATATAGAATTCAGTATCTTAATCACATGTATGAATACTACCTTGATGCTCTGCAGAAAATAGAGATCATATAGAAACAAAGGGCCAAGTGGCATGACCACCACACCAAGTCAAAGCAGTTTAAAGTGGAATCATAGGTATTATTATATAATTGTTGATTCCAAGAAAGGAAGGGTAAGCTCATGCAGTGTTATATGGGGCCAAATGAAGTGATTGGATTTATCAACAATGGGGATATAAGGATCAGAACAATAGACAAAAGCAATATTACCTTAACATTCAATGGCCACCGTCTGCATCCATACGCTATGTCTAAAGCATATATGATTGAGTATATATTAGGCATGGGGGAGACCCCAATTGATTCTTATTTTATCTTGAGTCTGTAATATGTGGACGTAGTCCACATAGTCCCAAAAACAATTATTCTTTCAATTTTTCACTTTTTAGTTGTATTTTTTTTTGTAGGAACAATGCCCTAAGTGTAGCTATTAGGCAGCCTGGGAAACCTAGGCCTAATAAGCACATGATACATGAACCTGTGCCTTTCAAGATTTCTAGGAGATTTTTCTTTTAGTAGGAGTATCTAGTACCCACATAGAGATGGAAATACTAAACCTAAATCTGCACAAGAGTGTTTGTACTGGTCTTTACGGATAATAAAACACTCAACTTTTGATTTACGGGTGGATGTTGATTTTGGTCATGTTCTTCAATCAGAAGCACTGAAGGGCCTAATCAACCTGACAGTCATATACAAACTCATGTTTTCTATTTTTTAATGGAGAAGAACCTGATTCTCATTGTGCAATAGAAGGCGTCTGATTCCCAGTGTACAACAGAAGGTACCTGATTCCCATTTTATGGTAGAAGGCACCTAATTCCTATTATACAATCCATGATGTTTGACTCCTAGTATGTTACAATTATGGCACCTGTATCCCATTTTTTGGTAGACCAATGGTTGATTCATGGTTTCTCCAAGAGGATGCCCGACTTCCAGTTTTCGAGAAACTAACACCAAATATTCTTAGCATAGAGTAAAAAAGTATATGAGTTTGTATAATTTTTTTTATAAGTACAAAATTTGGTCGTTAGATAAGGCACTTGCTTCCCATGTTAAGTAGAGCACCTGATTTCTAAGGCACATGCTTCCCATGTTAAGTAGAATTCTCGATTGCTAAGGTGCGTGCTTCCCAAGTTAGGTATAAGTGTCTGATTTCTAAGGCATCTGCTTTCCATGTTAAGAAAAGCACCTGATTCCTAAGGTGTATTTTTTCAATTTTCAAGGCACCTACATGCCATAATTTAAAAATAAGGTGTCTAATTTCCATATGGATAAGGCACCTAATTTGTATATTTTTCGATCATCTTCTACCTTGAAATAATAACACATCAGCATTGGGATGTGGTCTAAGCCACATCAACACCCCATGCACATGCAAAGTCAAATCAATCATGGAAAAAATTAAAAGTTAATATTTTTCTTTTGGTAAATAAAAGTCTTCATTAATTATCGGGTTTTGCATGTTAACCCAAAACCTATTACAATATCCAGCCTTCTGTTCAGATTGTATATCCTAGTCATCCTTGAAACTTTATTACCATAAATTGTGTTGAATCCCCTACAACACCTTACTAACAAAGCACACCCATACCTAAACATAACTGTAAACATTACTTACATTGATAGGAATTGAAGTTTGGAACTTTGCACTTGTGAACCCTGTTGCTTGCCCATTTCCTATTCTCTGTCGAAATCTTCCAAGGCTTACCCCCTGTTACCTTCATTTCCAATTTGGTATGATTTAGAGGAACCCCATAGTTATTACCAGCTCCTTGGGGAAAGAACACCCATTCATATTTCTCCTTAACGGGTAGGTTTATTTTCATGACTAATAATGTTTTCCACTTCACATGACACACCTTGTGTCCATGTCACCAAACTACCAACATCAACACCTATGTTGGCTAATTTGTCAACTGAACTGTTGGCCTCACGATACACGTGACGAGCCCTCCTGTTCTGTCTTGCCGCAAAAAGGATCCTCACTCATGGATGACTCCCTTGATTCTCCATGGAGGTTTTTTGCCATTGGTTAATAGGTTGATGATGTTCATAGATTCACCTTCAATCATCAAGTTACCTTGAGTTGATTGGGCTACTTGCAACTCTCTCCAAAGGGCTCTATATTCTGCTTCATTATTAGTTTTGATTCTCAATGGTTCAGTGAAGGCCTTGACCAGATTTCCTTGATGATCCCTGATTATTCCTTCAACTCCAACTCTTTTTGGGTTCTCCTTGGCTGCACCATCAAAATTTAGTTTAAACCAACCCTAGGGGGGTGGCTCCCAATAAATCCCATTTCTAGGATTGGGCAAAGGAATGGAAGGTTTGTCCTCAATACCTAAGGCCTGATCTAATTGTTTTTCTTGGGGAAGAATTGAGTGGTTCTCATCCACTAAGGTGCTAAGGTTTTATTTTGCAAAGACAATAATCCTATTAAGGATGGTTTTTTGGTTGTGAATGGTATCCTTAAAGGCTCTATAGTTCCTTTCTAGCCAAATCTGTCAGAGAAAATGATTCCAATAGATTTTCCATAGGTACTTAAGTTTTAGGCTAACAAAGGGTTGAGGCCATTGATGGAACACTTCGAATATAAGAGTAGGTTTAACCCATGAGATCCTAAAGGCTTGGAAAAGTTCATCCAAGATGGACTCCACTACCGGAAACTCTAGAAACAAGTGTTGGGTTGTCTCCCATCCTGCCCTGCACATGTAGCAACGGTTAGCAATAACCATACCTTTGGATAACATATTGTCCATAGTGAGGATTTTTCCTTGAATCACCAGCCATGAAAAAAAGGATATTTTAGAAATTAATCCTTTGATCCAAACCAAACTCGGTTGAAATTGTTGACCTTCAACATTGAGAAGAATAAGTAGACTTAACTATGAAGTCACCACTTTCAGTCTTAGCCCAAACAATGTGATCTTCATCCTCTCTAGAGGGAATAATTTGCTGAGTTAAAATGTTATAAATATTTTCAGACTCTGCTTCAAAACCCTATACTCTGATGTGTTTCCACCTGTTGATATTTATATCCTACCACATATAATTTGCAAAATTCTTCCCAATATGCTGCTCCATATTCTCTTGAATCCTATCCAAACGAGGATTCTGGGATAACTCCTCAGCTCTCACCCACTGATCCTTCCAAAAGTCATTGTTTGCCCATTTCCTAGAATCCATCTAAGACCTTTCTTGACAAGATCCCTGCTCGTGAGGTTTGCCTTCCAAAAAGCATACCCCCTACTTGCTAAGTTGTCATTAAAGAAGTTCACACCTTGGAGGTATTTCCTCCTAACTATGGCAGTCCATTCATTATCGACCTTAGTCAATAACCGCCATGCTTGTCTGGCTAACAGAGTTGTATTGAGATGAGCAACTCTCCTCAATCCTAACCCCCCATCAGGTTTAGGTTTGCAAACCTTGTTCCAACCTACTAAATGGATCCTTTTCTTATCCTCGGTCCCCGACCAGAGAATTTTTTTTTGAAGCTGCTCAATTTTGTGATACACCTTGCTGGGAGCTCTGAAGACTGATAGGAAGTAAACGGGTATACTTTGAAGTGAAGCTATAATTAAAACTACTTTGCCTACTTGAGATAACAGATGTCCTTTCCAAACTTCTAGCTTTTTTTGGATCCTCTTTAGAACTATGTTCCACATTGATCCTTTAGGTTTTCCCATAAACATGGGAAGACCTAAATAGGAGGTGGTAAGGGATGCAATCTAACATTCCATGATCCTTGCTATGTTGTTTTGCCTAGGAATGGGGGTATTGATGAAATAAAGTTTGCTCTTATCAAAATTCACTTTTTGTCCAACTGCTTCTTCATACATTATGAGAATATTTTTAATCCTTCTTGCCTCAACCACAGAAGCCAAAGTCAGTAGCAATGTATCATCAAAAAATTGCTAATGTGTCACCAGGGTAGTTAGCAACGTGGCCTTGATACCTGATATGAGTCCAGCTACGTTGTTGCCTTAATGGTTCTTCCCAAGGCCTCAGATACAATGATGAACAACATAGGACTTATGGGATCTCCTTGTATTAGACCACATTTTCTTTGAAAAAAACCTGTAGTAGACCCATTAACCAAAACTAAAAAACAAGGCTTAGAAATACACTCTCTTATTAACTTGACCCATTTCATGTTGAAGCCAAATTTTAATAAAATTACCTCTAGGAATTCCCATTTTATCCTGTCATAAGCTTTATTCACATATAACTTTAAATCCATGACTACTTTTTTGGTATGAGCGGTTGTATGAAGAGCCTCAAGAATAGTAATAACTCCATCTAAGATTGATCTTCCTTGTACAAAACTTCCTTGACTTGGATCAATGATAACCGATAGAACTTTCTTCAAACGGTTGGCTAAAACTTTGGACAAAATTTTATAGGATATATTACACATGCTAACCGGCCTAAATTCAGCCATAGTCTTGGGGTTGGGGCCTTTAGGGATCAAAGCAATGAAATTTGAATTGAAACCCCTTGGAATATGATTTTAACTTTGGAACTCCTTGATTGCAACAATAACTTCTGCTCCAACAATATCCCAACAAACTTGGAAAAACTATGGTGAAAACCCATCCGACCTAGGAGCTTTGTCAGGATCCATGTTAAACAAAGCCTCCTTGATCTCTTCATCTGAAAAAGCTATTGTAAGAGACTCATTAATTGTTTCATAAATTATTTGTGGAATGAATTGAAGGAGAGAGTCCTTTTCTTGGGCATTACAAGCCCGTTCTTCATCCAATAATGAACTAAAAAAATTAATAGCCTCGTCCCTGATCTCCTGAATGTTTTGAGTTGAGGATCTATCCACCTTAGTTAAATTTCTAATATTATTGTTGCTTCTATTGCTCAATGTGGTAACATGGAAAATTTTTGAATTAGAGTCCCCTTCCTTTAGCCATAATGCCCTTGATTTCTGCCTCCAATACATCTCTTCACAAGCTAAAATATTATAAAACTCACAAAGGGTTTCCTTCTCTTTAGTCCTTGTCACCTCATCATAGGTTCCATTTTGGATTTTGATTTCTATTATTCTCAGTTTTTCCCTCACTGCTCTCTTATTCTCAAAAATATTTCCAAAGACTTCTTTATTCCATATTCTAAGGTTTTTTTTCACCATCTTAAGTTTTTGAGATAGTTTGAAGGAAGCACTTCCCTAGATAGGCTGCTGCCACCATTCCTCTATTTGTTTCTTGAAGTCTGAATTTTTAACCCACATTGACAAAAATCTGAATGGTTTTTTAAAAGAGTTAGCTAGAAATGCCTCCCATAGAATAAGATTATGGTCTAAAGCACATTTAGGAAGGGCTTGTAATGTTGAATCACCAAACATTGTTGTAGCTTCCTTGGATAAAAAAAACCTATCCAACCTTTATTGAATCAACTGACTTCCTATCCTCTTGTTACTCCATGTAAATTTGGCTCCTTTTAGTCTTACATCCATCAATTCATTTGTGTTAATGAATTCATTGAAGTCCTCCATGCTTCTTGAGGATAAACCAGATCCTCCCTTCTTATCAGATGGGTAAATGGGGTATTGAAATCTCCCCCAATCACCCAAGGAATGTCTTTAAAAGCTTGGCTCAAATGCCCCAAAAACTCCCATAGTTCAGACCACCCTTGGACAGAGGTGGGGGCATAAACATTTGACATAATCCAATTTTTATTAGTATCAAAATCATGAAATAATACGCTTAAGACTCTTTCATTTGCCTAAATAATACTTCCTTCTATTTTAATAGGATCCCATAAGATCATGAGGCCCCCAGATGCTCCTCTTGCCTATTGAAAGGCCACTTCCCATTGCTTCCAAATCCTTCTAGCTATAAGTGTTGATTGTGTCGCATCTGTTTTGGTTTCTTGAAGAAAAATGATAGTAGGATTCCAATCCTTCCTTATAGACTTCACCATCCTTTGTTTTGGTGGGTCGTTTAGGCCTCTCACGTTTCATGAGAGAACCTTCATTTATACTATTTGATATTTTTTCTCTGCCCCCTTACTTAATCCAAAGGGGGTTTGTCAATTTTGCTATTATCCTGGCCAGGAATAGCTTGCTGTAACAATGTTCTTTGCTTTATGTTTGCAATATCTTCATTGATTCTCATTCTATAGTGCTCTGCTATAGATATTCTCCCTTTATTTATTTCGCTTCCATAATCTATCAGAGGCTTGGTAGTGCTTCTAGTCTATTTTGGACTGAAATGAGGAGGCATATGTTGTGCTACGGAGGGGATGTTTGTCATCCCAAGAAGATACATTTTTTCTAATTTTTGTTTTGAATTTTGTAGGATTTCTCGAATAAGACACATTGCAACTATCGAGAACCAATCACGTGGAGAATAATTTGCCTAAAGGGAACCATAGCCATCATTTTCCATTGCAGTTTGTCTAGTCATAAAACACTAGCCAATCACAATACACCATCAATATTTGTGCATGTACACCCATGGAATGAATTTAGGTGCATGATTAAATTTTCTATTTTTGTCTATATTTTTTCATGAGCATGTGTGTCTGGAAAAGTGCTAGCACAACCCTCCATTATTGACTTAACCACTTGAAAAAACACACTTGGCATGGTGTTGTGTGGCATACCTCTGATTGGTCAATTGTTTATGGTTATCGTATCTGCACAATTAGGCACATGCTCGAAGGAAATTTCCATGGAAACCATAATCATTGTTGATTACGGTGATTAATGGCCTACGTGCAAGAAAGTAGTTGTATTAAAAGCTACTTACTATCTGATGTGAGGCTATCTTCAAAGAAAGAAAAAACTAGATAAGTGAAGCATAGTAGTAGTTCAAGGAGAAATTAGAAGCATCGCTAAGTGAATTGTGAACTAAAGTAAAAGCATGGGGAGAAATCGAAGAATCACAAACTTAAGAAGAGTGAGACTACTGACTGCTCAAGCATTTTTTTAGATGTTCAAATGCAGTTTGACACTACATAATGGATGGTGTATTATCCATTGGTTATTTAGGGTCAGGATGCAACAATAGCAAATGAATTCATGACATCAATGAAGGATGGGGTTGTGCACATACGGGGACTAGAAATTCTAGTCACTAAGGATTACATCACCAATGTTATGGGCCTCCCTATAATAGGGGAATACACATACAAGGAGGATAACCTTACTCTTTGTATGTAGAGATTCTTTGGGGTACAAACCAAGTACCTAACGTGAACAACACATTCCTGAGCTCTAGATGGCAGTTTTTGAACAAATCACATGATTCTTTACTTTCTCTGGTAGGTACTCTACAGTGAATGTTAATCACTTTTGTTTTCTCAACCACATACTACATGGGGATAAAATAAAAATCCTACATTACCTTACATGTGCCCTCAGAGATGAGTCCAGGTGATACCAGGCAGGTACAACCTCTATCCTGGCTCACCATGGCCTGATTTCAACCTTGGTATGACATGTAGATTCACAAAGGAATGTGATAGTTGAGGATATAGAGAGAAACAATGAAGTTCCTAGGGCACAAGAAGAGGAAGTGGTGCTGGTAAAAACTAAATAGTCAGCCCAAGAGATGATATAACAAAAAGATACAGTGTTTGCATCTTATCCTAAAAAAAATATAGGGGAAGCAGGATAAGCCTCATCTCTTATTTTTCCCCAATTTGAGGAGGAAGCATGATAAGCTCTATCTACTACTACCTGTCAATTTGATTAGGAGGTAGAGCAAGATCTTCCAAGCCCTCATTTCATGCCAATTTCCACCAAGACTCAAAGTAGAATTACGAATACATCAAGGATGGTTTCAATATCATCCCATGATGACACAACAATCTATGAGTTGAACATGAAGGAGTACTTGACCTAGATTTTCTAGAATATTTCTAAGGGGCCAACTCCTAAATAGGTGGTTACAATGGAGGATTCACCACCAGAAAGCCAAGCGAAGGATTTGCAGCAACAACTATAAATTTTGAGAGAGTAGGCTTCCACTTGGGAAGCCAAGTTTAAAGAAGAATGGGCTATGTTTCAAGAGTCTCGAAAGGAAGCTGCATTGAATATGTATGAATTGCATCAAATAATTCAGCAACTACAAACAATTACAATTGTAGGGCAAATCAGTGGGATCTGAGCAGCCGACCAAAGTAGATGCAGTAGTGCAGACTGATGGGGCAACAGAGGTTCTCCCTATTGATATAAAAATTGATTAAGAATATGATGTTGCAATGGAAGTAGAGTAGCCCTCTTCCATGTATCCTTATACATAATAGGTACTTCAAGAGGATGAAGTTGAGGTTGAGGAACCTTAAAATTTAGAACAATCTACAGAAAAAGGAGATGAGGAGGAGAAGGATATGGAGGTCAAAGAGCCTCAAATTTTAGGTAAGGAGGGATATATAGAGCACTCTCAAACAGATATAGGGGTTGAATAGCCTCAGGAGGAAGAATTAGTCCTAGTCGAGTAGTAATTTACTGTAGAAGAAGAAGAGACTCAATAGCTTGAATCTCCTATAAACCAAGTAGTAGTAGCACCAACACACCCTGGGACATAGAAAACAAAGTTGAGGTTAAATAAAAAAGTCGTAAGGGCATCTCAGTGATGACCTAGAACCAAATCAAGAGTTTTCGAGTTGAATGCATTGGGTGTCGAATCTAATAAGGAATCAAAACTATATTTTGATGAAGAATGGGAGGTAGTAAAGAAATTATTTTCTACCTAAAATGAAAATTTTGAAAAGCTCAAAGATGATATGGTAGTAGAAAAAAAGAACTAGAAAAAGGCTTCTAAGATAGCCCATAAAGAATCATAAAAATAGGCTAGAGAGCAATCTAACAGGCTGCATAAGAAAATTCTAGTTGTCCGACTTGAGTAGTTTTGGAGCTTATATGGGTTGGTAGATGGTAAGCCTTCAAGGATGAAGGTATATTTTATACGAATGGGACTTCTAGGCCCTATGCAACCTATATATCTGGCATCAAGTAGTAGAACTCCCCTAGTGGTAAAAATAGAGGTCAAAGCTAAACCTAATCTTGACGTAAAAAGGGTAGATTTACCTACATCTAGGGTTGCTAAGAAGTCTAGAATCCCATTTGGCGATGAAGAATCGGAGTCTGTGGTTAAAGATTTACCCCTCCACCATGATTACTGGAAAATGGTTGAGTCTGCATTCCATAAGGATGCCACCAAATTATCTGGTTATTATCTGAATACTTAAAAAGGTAAGGTGGATGAGACCAAAGAACTATCCAAGAAAAGAGTAGGTCCAAGCCAACTATTTTGATGTATCAAACACCAAAAATAGCAAGGTCAAGAGACAACCGCTCCCATGGCACCAAAGGGAAAAAATCCTAGGATAAGGAAAAAGTGAAAGCCACTAAAAATAAAAGGACAAAGACCAATAGGTCTTATTGGGATGTTGTAAACATAATTGGTAATTACCAGTATAAAGTGGCACAGAGACGTGCCACCCCTTAAGCATGGGGGATGATGAGCCCTGAAAATGTTCATTTTTTGTATATTTTTCCTTATAAAATAATGACACTTATTGTATAGATGTACATGTTTTATGAAAATTATATATATATTTCATAGTTTATTCTACATGTTATTTAATATTTGTCTTTAAGTGTATTTTGTGTAGATTTTGTGGAAATTGTTGCATTTTGGTATGTTTTCGTCGAGGTCCCATCTGGACCTAGAATTTGTAAATTTAATAAGGTAAAATAGCTGTTATGTGAAGTATGAAGTTAGGCGCTCGATTATATTTGAGCGTGTGACTTTATTTTGACACTTAACTATTAGGTGTCTGCTTCCCATTAGGTGCCTACTTCTTGTTCGGTGCATGCTTCCCATTAGGCACCTACTTCCCATAAAGTACCTATTCCCATTAGGCACCTACTTTCTAAATTCTACTAAAAATGCACTTGCTTCCTGACGTCTTTAGATGAGGCACTTGATTTCCACTAACACCAAATTCTAGCATGACTTTATGGTCGATAGAACAAAGTAAAATTTTAGCAGTCAGCATAAAAAGAGTTCCAACATTGAAATCGGATAAAGGACAATGTCAAAGATGACTCACCACCTATTTTTCAGTTGCTATGTGAAATATTTATGTAAATTGGGTAAAAAATATATCAAACGTATTCTAGAAATAAAATATGTTGAAATATCTTGATATCCTGCCCGATTACTTCATTTATGCAGGGAGTTGTAAAAGTGAATCATTTTTCAATTTGTTTTGAGAATTATAACAGGATGTGACCACATATCTTATAAATATACAATCCACCCATGAAGAAGACCCCCCAGACTTTCTTGTAAATTCTTTTTGCTATAGTGTTAATAAAATATTTTTTGAGTTATTTACTGTTAAATTCATCTAAATGTGAAGAACACAAGCTTATACTGAGAGGGGGGGTGAACAGTATAAGACCAATTTTTAATATTTCCTTTATATTAAAAAATAGTAAAGCGATATACCCATAGCAATATCAAAGCAATGCATAAAAACATCCACAAAGAGACAACAATATTAATGTGGTTCACCCAGAAAGGCTGAGCTACGTCCACCGATAAAATCTTTCACTAAATTTTATCAATCCAAATCTGGGAATACCTTTCCCGATTACAATGTTTATGGGCACCAACCCAAAGGAGACACTAATCCCCTAACCTCAATTTCATGGTTACCAGCCCACAGGAGACACCAATCCCCTAGCTCTGCTCTGGCTGGTGATCCTCTAGAAGACTTCTACCTCCGCTACCCTTAGAAAATGGAACTCTATCCACAGAAGACACTTGTCCTCCCTGCTTTGGCTGGAGACCTCTATCCTCAACTCTTTCACCTCCAAATCTGGTCCTCGAATTTGCACTAAACATAGTCCTTTGGTTTAGCACAAATGTCCTCGTTCTCTTTCTCTAATGTGCACCAAACACAGTCCTTCGGTCTGGCACAAATGTCCTTGTTTGTATTTCTTTGATCTGCACCAAACACAGTCCTTCGGTCTGGCACAAATGTCCTCTACTCTCTCTATGCAAACACACCCGCACATGGTTGAAATGCAACCCTTGCACAGTCTGTGCACACTCTTCTTCCTTTGCCATATTTCACACTCAGAATGATTTTATGAAATGTACTCTGCACACTACAATCGAATTTGCACTCTGCTCACAGCGATCGAACTTCTTGCACTACGCACTATCTCCGAACATCGCACATCAACAACGCATTCAATCGCCCTCCAACTCTCCAAACAACCCTCCTTTTATACTAACTCTTTCAAGATCAAAACCTTGATCTTAGTCGACTGCACAACCCTAAACTACGTTGGCTGCAAACCCTAAACTATGTCGGCTGCAAACCCTAATTTTTGTTGGCCCAAAATTAACTTTGTCAGCTTCACTGTCTTTGCAACTCTTTTGTAGCTTCTGCCGTGAAACTACAACATGTCGCGATATCGTGACACTTTTGCAACCGTATACTGTCTTTTGGCTTTTGTCGTGATATCATGACATTTTAGCCTTTGTCGACTTCAACTAAGCTCTTGTCACAATATCGTGACACTTCTGACTTAGTTGGCATCAACTTTGCATTTGTCACGATATCATGACATTTCTCCCTTCGTCGACCTCCTTTCTACTTTTGTCATGAAATCATGACACTTTTGTCTTCTTAGCATTCCTCTCTGCTTTTGTCACGAAATCGTGACACTTCTCCTATAGAAGGCCTGCATTCTATTTTTGTCATGAAGTCATGACACTTTATCCAACCAAACACTGCTATCTCAATCTATCATGAAATCGTGACACTTTCTCTTCCTTGAACTCTTGACTACTTGCACTAGCGAAAATGGAACATGTCGCAAAATCGTGACACTTTCGTTGCCTTGTGTTTTTCTCTGCCTTACGCCCGCAAAAATGGAACATGTCGCAAAATTGTGACGCTTTCACCTTTGAGCTCTTCCTCCTCAAATTTATCACAAAATCATGACACTTCTAGCTTTCGTACATTTTCTTTGCAGCCTATCGTGAAATCATGATGCTTTTAGCTTTCGTACGACTTCTCTGCAACCTGTCACGAAATCACGACGCTTCTTATTTCAGACTCTTCCCTTTGTTGTATGTCGTGAAATCATGACAATTCTTACTTGGAACATTTAATCTGTAGCATGTTGCAAAATCGTGACACTTTATCTTGCTTCCACTTTGTCTTCTGACTTGTTGCAAAATCGTGACACTTTTTCTCCTTAGCGCTTTTATTTTCTTTGGGTCGTGAAAACCCGATATGTTGTGATATCGTGACATTTTTTCTCTCAAAATATCTCTCCTGCATTATGTCGTGAAATTGTGACACTTTTTCTTTTGGACTCTCTCTCCTGCATTATGTCACGAAATCGCAACACTTTTTCTTTTGGACTCTCTCTCCTGCAACATGTCGCGAAATCGTGACACTTTTTCGTCTGTTCAACCTTCCTTGCAATATGTCACGAAATCATGACATTTATGACTTGAAAATTCTCTCTCCTCGTTGAGTCATGAAACTGTGACATGTCGCGATATCACGACACTTTTCTAAAAAGCTTTTTCTCTTCGGCTTAAGTCGTAAAAATGTGACATGTCACGATATCGCAAAATTTTTCTAACTTGCGTTCTTTCGAACCTGTCATGCCGAAACCTTCATCAAAACAAATTATTTTACATCAAATCAAATTCCTTCAAAATCTTCTTGACATCAATGACAACTTATACACTTGAGCAAAAGCAATGCACCCAAGGTACCCAAAATTGCCAACAATCTCCCCCTTTGTCATTGATGGCAAACCTTTATTGAAAACACATCTCAAGAGCCAAAAATGAAACCAACTGTGCTAACAACTGAGAAACTATGCCCAAAAATGAGAATCTTCCTTTGAAGTTTTGCTCCCCCTGACTTGAAGCTTTCCTCTTCACTTGAAGCTCTCCCCCTTACTCATATCTCTCCCCCTTACTCATATCTCTCCCTCTTTGTCATCAATGGCAAAGGGTCACCTTTGGGGCTCGGGACTAAGAATGAGCCTCTTAGCTTAGTCCCTCCCCCACCTCCTAATGAGGTGATTAATTCTGGGGTGGGAGTAAAACTCCCATTAGGCACTGATCATCATCAGCGTCTATCACTTCCTTGTCGGGCCTTCTCTTGAACTCTTTGTCCATATTCCTGTTCCTGTTCCTGTCACTGTTCTTGTTCCTATTATCATTCTTGTTCTTTTCCATGCCTTGATCCTTGGACCTATTCATACCACTGTTCTTGTTCCTGTATCTTGGAAGTTCATCTCTACACTGTCTAGCTGTGTGACCTCCATTGTTGCACTTATAACAAGTAACAATGTTATTTATTTTAGGCAAACCTGTTCTTTGAATCCGCCAGTTCTGCCCAAAACTGTTATGATCAAACCTGTTCCTATAATTAACCTTACAATAGACTGCCTTGTGGCCAAAATATTGACAAGAGTAGCAATACCCTTGAAATAAACTAGCGCTTCTGAAATTTTTGTTTACCTTCTTTACTTGAGCCATGCAATGTGCAGCCATGTGACCAAACCTGTAACACGCAAAACATTTGCCGTGAAATTTTTCTTTATTCGACCTCTTAGGTCCTAAAAACTTCTTCTCATTCTGAATTTCATTTTCTATTTTTGTGCATCTATCACTCAAGGACTCATGATCTGAAGTACTTTCCTCATTAGAACTCTCTTCCTTTTGGAGTCTCTTACTAGATTCTCCAGCTTGTTTTTTGTGTGGTTTAACAAAACCAAGGCCTATTTTATCCGTTGTCTTTCTTTGACCTTTGATGAGTGACTTAACATTTTTGGAGCTATCTTGAAACCTATAAATCTTATCCTTGTACTCTTTAGTTTCCTCTTTCAAAGAAGCCATTTTCTGTTCTAATCACTATACTCAAGAACCTTAGACTCTAACTCATCCTTGAGTTCTTGTGTCTTAGCCATAGAGAATTCAAGACTTTCTATAAGATCATCTCTCTCCATACAACATTCATCTAACTTATCCTTGATTCTAGCATTCTTATTTCTTTCCTTTTTCAAAACACTAAGAGCGTTAGTAAGTTCACTTTCAAGATCCTTTATTTGTTTGCTATCTGAATCATCAAAGCCTTTTTCAAATTTCTTATCACTAGAGGTGCTACCTTTTTTGAAAACCATACATGCATCTTCCTTATAGTTTTCTGAAGCATCCTCATACATACTAGAAACCAAATCATTATTTGTACAATCATCCTCAAGGTGACCAAAATTTCCACATCTAAGATATTTCATGATAATGAATCTATGTTTCGGTTCTTCCTCTTTTTCTGATATGAACAACATCTCATTTTCATTATCACTTGATGAACTTTCACTATCACTACTAGAGCACTTACTTGCTTTGTCTAGGTAAAAAATCTTCTTGTGCTTGTGAGAATACCTCTTTCCTTGATTATTGTGCTCATCTTTGTTCTTTCTATGATGCTTGTGCTTTTTAGAATCCTTGCTCTTTGAATCCTATTTATCTTCATCACTTTCATCCTTGGGAACAGTACAGTATATAGCATAATGACCAAACTTTCCACAATTGAAACACTTATGTTTTTCATGTTTTTGTGCTTTCTAAAGAATTTGCCTTTCTTGCTGTAATATGCCTCTTCATCTCTAGAAGACTCATCACTCTCTTGAAGCTGTTTACCCTTGGATTTCTTGGTAGCCTTGAAAGTTGCCTCTTTCTTGACGTCAACCTTCACTTGAGTTCTCAACTCAAATGCTGCAAGTATACTATGGAGCTCATCCTTTTTCAAATTATCCAAATCTTTAGCTTCCTCAATAGCAGAAATCTTTTCACTAAATCTATTAGGAAGAGATCTTAAAATCTTATCACAAACATCATTTTCAGCAAGCTCGAGACCTAAGTATTTCATGGAGTTAACAACCTCATCCATACGAAGCATATAGTCACTAATATTTTCATAATCATTCATCTTGAGTTGTTCAAAAATACCTTTGAAGTGTCTCAACTTGGCCTTTATGACATTTGTATCACCTGTATGAACCACCTGCAGTTGTTTCCACATTTCACTGGCTATCTTGCAGTGAATCACTTTGGTGAAATCTACTTTCTGTAAGCCTTTTAGGATTGCATTCATTGCTTTTGAATTGCTGTGATATAGGAGCCTTTCTTCTTTAGTATTTGGACCATGTACATGAATAGTGTACTCATCTTCAATTACTTCCCATACCTCATTACTAAGTGCCATTAGATGAACCTTCATCCTTGCACTCCAAAGACCAAAATCTGACCCATCAAGAATAGGTGTTGCATTGCCACTTAAAAAATCCATTGTGTTCTTTACTAGCTTTTCCTTCAAGCTGTTAAACTTTCTGAAGGCACCAATTCTGATACCAATTGAAGAACACAAGCTTATACTGAGAGGAGGGGTGAATAGTATAAGACAACTTTTTACTCTTTCCTTTATATTACAAAATAGTAAAGCGATATACCCACAACAATATCAAAGCAATGCATGAAAACATCCATAAAGAGACAACAATCTTAACGTGGTTCACCCAGAAAGGCTGGGCTACGTCCACGAATAAAATCTTTCACTAAATTTTATCAATCCAAATCTGGAAATACCTTTCCCGATTACAATGTTTATGGGAACCAACCCAAAGGAGACACCAATCCCCTAACCTCAAGTTCATGGTTACCAACCCACAGGAGACACCAATCCCCTAGCTCTGCTTTGGTTGGTGATCCTTTAGAAGACCTCTACCTCTTCTACCCTTAGCAAATGGAACTCTATCCAAAGAATACACCTGTCCTCCCTGCTCTGGCTGGAGACCTCTGTCCTCAACTCTTTCACCTCCAAAGCTGGTCCTCGAATTTACACTAAACACAGTCCTTCGATTTAGCACAAATGTCCTCATTCTATTTCTCTAATCTGCACCAAACACACTCCTTTGGTCTGGCACAAATGTCCTCGTTCATCTTTCTCTGATCTGCACCAAACATAGTCCTTCGATCTGGCACAAATTTCCTCTGCTCTCTCTGCACAAACACACCCGCACATGGTTGAACTGCAACCCTTGCACAGTCTGTGCACACTCTTCTTCCTTTGCGATATTTCACACTCAGAATGATTCGATGAAATGCACTCTACACACTACAATTGAATTCGCATTCTACTCATAGCGATCAAACTTCTTGCATTGCGCACTATCTCCGAACATCGCACATCAACAATGCATTCAATCGCCTTCCAACTCTCCAAATAGCCCTCCTTTTATACTAACTCTCTCAAGATCAAAACCTTGATCTTAGTCTACTACACAACCCTAAACTGTGTTGGCTACAAACCCTAAACTATGTGGGCTGCAAACCCTAATTTTCATCAGCCAAAAATTAACTTTGTCGACTTCACTGCCTCTGCAACTCTTCTGTAGCTTTTGCCATGAAACTACATGTCATGATATCATGACACTTTTGCAATCATATACTGACTTTTGGCTTTTATCGTGATATCACAACATTTTAGCCTTTGTCGACTTCAACTAAGCTCTTGTCGTGATATCATGACACTTTTGACTTAGTCAGCATCAACTTTGCGTTTGTCACGATATTGCGACATTTCTCCCTTTGTCGACCTCCTTTCTGCTTTTGTCACGAAATCACAACACTTCTGTCTTCTTAGCCTTCCTCTCTACTTTTGTCATGAAATCACGACACTTCTCCTATAGAAGGCCTGCATTCTATTTTTGTCGCGAAGTCGCGACACTTTCTCCAACTGAACGCTGCTATCTCAATATGTCAAGAAATCGTGACACTTTCTCTTCCTTGCACTCTTGACTGCTTGCACTAGCAAAAAAGGAACATGTCACGAAATTGCGACACTTTTGCTACCTTATGTTTTTCTCTGTCTTACACCCGCAAAAATAGAACATGTCACAAAATTGCGATGCTTTCACCTTTGAGCTCTTCCTCCTTGAATTTGTCACAAAATCGTGACAGTTCTAGCTTCCGTACGTTTTCTTTGTAGCCTATTGCGAAATCATGACGCTTTCATCTTCCATACGACTTCTCTGCAACCTGTTGCAAAATCGCGATGCTTGTTATTTCAAACTCTTCCCTTTGTTGTATGTTGCAAAATCGTGATAGTTCTTACTTGGAACATTTCATCTGCAGCATGTCGTGAAATCATGACACTTTATCTTGCTTCCACTTTGTCTTCTGACTTGTCACGAAATCGCGACACTTTTTCTCCTTAGCACTTTTCTTTTCTTCAGGTCACGAAAACCTGACATGTCATGATATCACGACATTTTTTCTCCTGGACTCTCTCTCCTGCATTATGTCATGAAATCATGACACTTTTTCTTTCGGACTCTCTCTCTTGCATTATGTCGCGAAATTGCGACACTTTTTCTTTCGGACTCTCTCTCCTGCAACATGTCACGAAATCGCGACACTTTTTTGTCCGTTCAACCTTCCTTGCAATATGTCAAATCGTGACATTTTTGACTCAAAAATTCTCTCTCCTCGTTGAGTCGCGAAACTGCAACATGTCGCGATATCGTGACACTTTTCTAAAAAGCTTTTTCTCTCCGACTTAAGTCGCGAAAATGCGACATGTCGTGATATCATGACATTTTTCTAACTTGCTTTCTTTCGAACCTGTCATGCCAAAATATTCATCAAAACAAATTATTTTACATCAAATCAAATTCCTTCAAAAGCTTCTTGACATCAATGACAACTTATACACTTGAGCAAAAGCAATGCACCCAAGGTACCCAAAATTGCCAACAAAATGTCCGTTGAAGATCTAATGTGGGAAGAACCTACTTGAAGCATGGACCCACTTAAAAAAGAGTTATTTCCTTCTTGTATCTTGTTCTTTTTTATTTATTTCTAAGAATAATTTATTTTCTTGTTATTTTTCCTATTTTCAGTAATTTCCAACAAAGTACCATTTTAAATTTATGTATGCATTCAGTCCTATTTTTCTTAGATGTAGGATAGATTATTGGTTTGAATCAAAACTTCAATGAATACCAAACACCCCCCAAACCATGATATAAGGGACTCATATCTGAGGGAAAAATTATAAGGGAGTTGGATACTCCTCAGGTTTTGTGATATTGAAAATAGAATCATTAGGGAGTTGGATGGTGAGAGGGTGATTGTTAAGTAATTGGGCCTCAACGAACTAGTCTACGATGAGCTGCCCCTTAATATTTTTTTGTGAAATAAATTATATGTTAAATTCAGTAAGGAGCATAATACATTCAGCAGTATGAGATTTATGATAACTCTTGTTCATCATGTAGCGGAGTAGATTATCACGGGTGATGACAAAGATGGTGTGATTAAACATGTAGTGACGTATTTTTTGGATGGCAAAGACTACAACCAAGAACAACATTTCCATGTACACATAGTGGGTTTCATAACTAACTAGTGTATGACTGATGTAGTATATAGCTCGCTCATGATTGAGTTCATTATTTTAGGTGAGGAGTGTGCCAAGTGTAAAGTCCGTAGTAGAAATGTGTAGGGTAAATGATGACTATGGATCTATAGGAGATAAAATCGGTGAATAGGTAATGTAGGATTTTATTGAATCAAAGGCTTTTTGATAGTTTTCATCCCATTTGAAGGTGACCCCATTTTGTGAGAGGTGATTAAATGACTTGCATTTATCTGAAAGTTGGGCAATAAAGTGATGTATCGACTAGATTTTACCTTGCAGACTATGTAATTGTTTGAGGTTTGTGGATGGAGGCATATCAAGGATGGATTTGACTTTGTTAGGATCCATTTTTTTTTTGCGTTGAGATATGATGAACCCTAGGATTTTTCCTGAAGTGTCACCAAATATGCATCTCTTTGGGTGTATGTGAATGTTGTGTTCCAAGAGGTGATCGAATATTTTACGTAACTCAACGAGGTCCTACGAATGCTCTTTTGATTTTACAATAAGGTCATTGATGTAGTATTCCATGGTTCTATACATATAATCATGGAAAATGTAAGTCATTGCACATGGATAGGTTTCCCTAGCATTCTTAAGGCCAAAAGGCATGACCTTATAACAAAAGGACCCCTAGGGGGTTGTGAAGGAAGTTTTATGTTGCTCGGTAGCATTTATTTTGATATGATTGTATCCAAAAAATTCATCCATAAGGGATATCATTTCATGGCCTACAATGGAATCAATGAGTGAGTCAATGTTTAATAATGGAAAGTTGTCTTTGGAACAAGCTTTGGTTATGTCACAAAAATTAGTACATAGGCAAACATCACCAGAGGGTTTTCGTACTGGTACCATGTTAGAAACCCACTCTAGGTAATATATGGGAATTATGAAACTTACATCAAGGAGAATTTTTGGAGCTCTAGTTTTATGAGGAGAGCAATAGTAGGATGCATGCATCACACTTTTTGTTTGATGGGTTTGGCATCTTTGTCTAGGGTGAGATTATGAACCACTATGAAGGGTCAAGATCAGGCATATCCTTGTAGGACTAGCTAAAGAATCTAATATATTCCTTAAGGAAAAGTGGTAAATGCGATGCACTCTTTTGGTGAGAGGCTAGTGGTGATTTTGACTATGTGTGTATTTTTAGGATTGTCACCAATGTCAACCTCAATAGTATCTTCCACAAGCATGTGAGAACCATCTCAAAGTTGTTCATTGATTGGGATAAGGTGGAGGTTATCGATAGCCTCTAGTACATCAAATTCATCATCTAGGTAGATGCATGTGAGGTGAACCCATATAATTTGGGGTGGGGTGGAAGGCAAAGGAGCATTCACATTATGCAATACATGGGGTGAAAGCAAGAAATCATGTGATGAAGGTGTAGATGAAATGTATGTGAGGTCAAGGATATTTAGGTTGGGAGTGTCATCATGAATCGGTTGATGTGTATACCAAAGTGGGGAAAAGAGGTCTACATCAAACCATGTTAATTAAATTCATGGGGTATGTAGGTTGTGAAGAGTATGATGATGAAGACTCAATAGCATGCAAATATTATAGTAGGTTTAGCAGACGGCGTAAGATGACAAGTGGAGAACATGATCGAGTAATGGAGCGATGGACTATTGATGCATAGACAAGGATCTAGCCAAATATATTTGTGATGGTGGAGGAGATGCCATGTCATGTTATGGGTAGTTAGAATTTAGATATAATACAATAAACTGGCTAGTTAAGTTGTCAACACAACATGATGATGTATTTTTGGAGAAGGGAGTTTCTTGAAAGAAGTCAAATGGAACTATGATGGTCTAATGAGGATATAGGATCTCTTACAAAATTTCCATGTCGATATATTCCTCCAAAGTGTATTGGAAATGAGGAGGGGTGTAAGGAGAGATCCTGCAGCTCATCCTCAAGTGTGTAAATGATGATGGGGTGATAACCTAGGCCAAATTTATCTATAGGTAACTAGACATGGGGATTAATGGGTGTGTGTAACCCTTTTTCATAACATCCTAATCCAAATCCATGCCAATGGAAATTTTGAAGGTAGCATAGAGTGAAATGGAGGTTAGACATGTCATCTAATGTACTGTAAAATTTGAATTGTGGTGGTGGGGGCACTACAGCCAGGAGTGACGAATAGAGTCCTGCATAGATAAATTTGGTTTGGTGATTAAGAGGACCTAATTGTATAATAGTGTCAATGATCAATATTGAAGTTGAAGAGTGGTTGAAATCATGCATGGATTGTATTGTAGGAGGTCACACATGAGCATCATGAACATTATAATCTCTTTGACCAGAGTTCATCATAAAAATAGAGATACGATTTGACATACGAGGTAGTGGGTGAGGTGGTGAACCAAAATTAGAAGATGAGGGTGAGAGCTAAGAATATCGTATGGTGATAGTAGAGGAGTGTAATAGTTGTTCATCCAGGAGAGAAGCTCATTATTCCCAATCATGGAATTCAGCTATCATAGATGGGATAGGATGATATGCATGCTGGAGTTGTCGAGTTGGGTGAGTAGGTGCCGATGTTGGGTTGTGAGGATATGTGAATGACCTAGGTCATAAATGAAATAGAAGCAGAGGTCCCATAAAGGAGGATGGGTAAGATGCGATGGTAGTCCACAATGAGAGTGACAAAGAGGGTATCGACACTTGGGGTGGATTTATGGAAGAGGATGGTTGAGAAGGTGGTGGTGGCCACAGGGAAGGTAGTAAAAAGGGTATAGTAGTAGGATTATGAGGTGTGTGCCCCTATAATTTTTGGTGACATTAATGTGGATATTGAGGTGTGTGCCCCTATTTGGGAGTGCGGTTATGATGTTGATATGGATGGAGATGTTGATGTTGTGAAAATTTGATAAGAAGAAACATGAAAGAGTTGTGTAGAATATGAGGAAGGTTCTAGTGGGAGGTCTACGATATTGAGTGGGATGAGATTATGTTGTGGAGCCTATTGGCAAAGGTCGTGAGGCTACTATGGTCAAGTAGGAAGAGGTACACTGGTTTGGAATAGTTGCTACTATGGAGAAGGATAACGTGGGACTGGTGATGGATCTAGATTAGTTATTGCCACATGATTGTCTTGTGGTGACCTAGGGAAAGGTTGATTAGGTGCATTTCTATTGAAGTAAAAATTTGATTTGTATGAGGTTTGTTGTCTCAAATTGATCTTTATCGATTGGAATTTGATGTCTTTGATGACTTTAGCTTGGGCGATAGCTTCTTCAAAGGTGTGACTTTGATGAATTTGTAGGGAAGTGGAGATATGCTTATGATAGCTTTTGGAAAAAATTGTAACAAGTTCAACAACTGGGAGACTATGAGCCAGGTCATGTATGACCATATTCATTGGGAAATAAACTTAGTAATGGGATCATCATTAGCTTATCGTAGGGCATAGACATATGAGAAGTTAGTTTTATTTTTGATGTTGATAGAGAAATGTTCTAGGAAGGAATTGACCAATCATTCAAAGGTGTATAGGTTATGGTACAAAAGCATGTTGTACCAATCAATGGATTGTCCCCTAAGTCAGAGGGATAAGGTATGTAACATGAGGGGGTTGCTACTATGAATCTGGTAGTAAGCTAAATGGTAATTACTAACATATTCATGTGGATCCTCTTTGCCTTTGTACTTATCAATATTTGGGATCTCAAAGCGATAAGGATAAGGAGAAATAGGAACTGAGGGATGGATTGGCTCACTTTAGAGTTTGTCATAGGTAGGTTTTTGTAGTTTGTAACTAGTAGTACAAAGGTTTAGCATCTTTACTTCATATTACAATATATTAAGTTCATATGTTAGAGGTGTGGAGGTTGATGCTAAGGTGGGTGGGGCCTGAGAGTGTGGTGGATACTAGAGTTGTTCTTCCCAGTATTGAGAAGGAATGTATTGCAACTAATCTTAAGGAGGTGGCTCTTGAACAACTTGTGGTGTCATAGTAGGTGGAGTACTACATTGCAAAAAAAACATCTATTGAGGATAATAATATTGTGGCTAAGGGGTGTGCAATTTTTGTATGGGTATCTACTGGAGATGAGCCTACTATAATGGTTGGGCTATAGGAGGTGATGACCAAGAAGGAGAGGTGTAAATAATGTGGGCCAATAGATAATGGTAATGTATCTAAATAGACAAGGCAAGAAGTGGACTAGATGAGGTGTCAAAGAATGGTACATGTGTCTGTCCTAAAGGATGAGAGGTGGGAAAAATAAACTGAGTAGAATAGCCTAGGAGAGGAGGAGTATATATTGAAGTTCATGGACCATAGGTGGGAAGGGGACCTACATTCAGAACCTGAAATGTAGGAGGGAGAGGTAATTTGAACATAGAAGTGGATGAACATGGAATATAATATTAGGTAGGATACATTCATGAAGGATGAGATGTAGGTGGGAGTGATAAAGAGGAGTGAGGATAAGCTTCTGAGGTAGGATATTGAGAAGGTGGATTGGTGAATGTGTACTCTCCAGGTTGGATGTAGGCAATCAATTTCTACTATTGGTGTTGAATCAATTGTGTTGGAGGAGTCAATTGTGATATGTCCTCAAAAGACAAGAAAAATTATTGTTGGAAAGGTGGCAGTTGCGACTCTTGGGAAGGGTGTTGGTATGATGGTGGATGTGGCTCTTATTGTTGTTTCAAGGGAGGTTTTTGTGATAGGGTTTGCAATGATGACTCTTGAGTGCCTTGTGTAGAAGAGGAAGGCTCTAACATCATCCCTATGGTAGGGGTAAATGGCACAACCTCATGATGAGTGTGGTTTAACAAAAATGAGTCATTATCAAAAAGGTATTGATATTGACTCTAGAAGAAAGGGTGCACAAAGGTAGGAGAAGTGGGTAGGGTCTCCTCATCAATGGTGAAGAAAGGAGGGATATGTCTTGGAGCTGTATAGATAACATCATCACAGAATGTAGAAGGTGGATTAGGTGAAGTCGAATGGGGAAGAAGTGGGTCATATTCTCCAGATGAAGTGGGAATCTCGTTAGAAGAAAAAATGTGTGAGGGTAGATGTGAATCTATGGGTATATCAACTATGAGTGTGTGTACTTCCCTTGTAGGAGAGGAAGAAGGATACTGACTAAAAGGGGTGAAGAATACCTCCTCTCAAGGTGAATTTGCTCGCATGCTTGACTACATATGATGATAAGTATGGTCTTGTATGTGGTGAATGTAGGATCAAAAATACACAAAAACTAAAATTTGAGGTTATAGGTGTGATCTGCAAGGGGTTTTTGAGTAACCCTATAAAGTTTGACCAATTTTTGAACCTAGAAGCAGGATTCATAGGTCAGGGGGTAAATTGGGACCTAATTCATAGGTTGACCTATAAATTGGACTCAAACTATAAATGTAACAAAGACTAAGTAGTGAAAGGTTGTGGATAGCCAACAAAAAAAGTGTTTAACCATGAAATGTGCTAAAACCAATTTGTGATCATGGAACATGAAACTAAAATTAGTTCTAAATATATAAAAGAAAATATTAATGTGTTTTTGTGTGTTTTAATGTTGAAAATATGCTTTCTAGGAAATATCATAGGTAGTGGGGTGATAACTCTAGAAATATCAGGAGTATCATTGGCACAAAACCTCCTACAACACCCAAAGGTGCACATAATATAATAGTGTCGCAACAGGAAAATAGTGACCTATATGGAAGGTGCAGTAAAATGATAGCCTATGATGGGGGACTCATGATGAACTAATGATTCCAATAGCCTCTTATGAGAAGAGGTGGTAATGTATAAGACTTACTACTTGCATTATCGGGATTTTACTTCACTCTCGGGTGAGCTTAGTCAATGAAAATAGTAATCGTGTTCACTAATTATGTAAGCCTTGTGAACAAAGGCATCTAATCATGTCCCACTCTAAATGTCCCTTTTGGTGATGAATTTTGAAAAACCAATCTTAAAAGTGGGGGATTTTTTTGTGATGAAATCTAGAAAACCGCTCTTGTGGAGCTATTAGGTGTCTAGGGAGGTGAGCTAGTGGAGGGTAAAAATCCTACCTCACTAGTCTCGAGTGATGGATTGGGTATGAAATCCAATCTCACCACTTGTGTGTACCATGTTACTATGTGTTTTTATGTTGTCTAACGATGATATGAAAGCAAGAAAGCTAACTAGATGCCTTTTTGAAATGGAAATCTAGCCTAGATGTGATTTTTGGAAGCAAAGATAGAGTAAGATATGTTTTAAAATAAAAGATAGTCCTATGTACATTTTTGGAAAAGAAACTAGGATCTATGCTATGAAATATGTAAACAAGCAATATAAAGCATGTGATAAGAGGGATTTGTGGAACCCTAATTTTGAAACATGAAAGAAATGTGAGATAGCTTATGCAAAAATAAATTGGAAATCCTAATCTAATGATATGGAAAGAAATCTGAAAATTGCAATTTACCTAGGGGATTTGTGAAAGAGATGGGAAATTTCTACTCTAAATGATTTGCAAGAAATTTGAAGTCCTAATCTAATGACAAGAAAGGGATATAAAATTTGATTTTGTGAAAAGGAATTTGAAATTGCTTTAATGAAACATGCGAAAAGATATTTGAAAAACCCTAATTCTAAATGCATGAAAGAAATATGAAATTTATTTTTGTGCGAAAAGGAATTCAAAATTGCTTTGATGAAAGATGCAAAAAGAGATTTGAAAAACCCTAATTCTAAATGTGACTTTTAAAATGGAAATTTGAAATGTGCTTTGAGAGAAAATTAATGGAATAACACATAAGGGAAATGGAAAACCTATTTGACATGTGATTTGTAAAAGAAAATGAAAAGAAATTTCCAAAAGAAATCTGAAAATAAATTTGAAAAGACCTATCTAATATACACGTGGGTTTTCGAAAAGAAATTTGAAAGACCTATCTAATGCAAGAAAGAGGACTTTGAAAATTGATGTTTCGAAAAAATAATGACACAAAATGAAAGCCTATTCTAATGGTTTGAAAAGAAAATAAATGTAGCTCTTATTCAAGTAAGTAAAGAGAAATCTGAAACAAACTGAGCTAAATGATCTGAACATGATAGATGCATTGAAAAGGAAATTTATACAATAACACGATGCATGTATTAATGAAAATTTTTCTTGCAAATTAATGACATAAATAGGGAGTTTTAAGGAAAATAATTGGTTCCTTTTGCTCCATATGGACTGTTCTGTGTATCTACTGTAGACCTCTACAATTTTGAGGGTTTTTGAAGCAGTTATGCTGAATTCACAAGGCAAGAGATGAATTGGATCTGAATTTACATGCTGAGGGGTGAATCAGGTTTAGGATCTTGAAACTCCTATTCTGATAATCTGCAAGGCTTGTTAGGGTTTTTAGGGTCTCTGTTCTATCTATAAATGGTACCTGCAATAGCACAAAAACATAAAATTATGTTAGATTCATAGAAAGACTAGTCTAGCACAACTATTTGTGGGGGTCCCATAGGGCATTCCAGAATGAAGAAAAAAAAATATGCCATTTGATCAAACATAATACATAAACACATATAATGCCTAGAATGTTACTTTTTATTCATTCAAACTATTCATGGGTTACAAAAGCAATTTTTCCAATCTTTCTTTATGAATATCAAACACCCTAATGACTTCTTTCGAGACTCCTCAGTGAAGGTGGGCTTATGGACCACTAATAGTTTAATGATTTTGTGATATCCTAAACCTATTTTTGAAGGCTTGCAAAATATGGTTAGATGGTTTTGGGGCCTACCTTAGTCAATCCCCTTGTTGATGAAATACAAAAATACATGAAAGAAAACTATGCTAAAACATGGTAAAAACTGTGTAAAACACTATGAAAATGTGAAACACAACATACCTGCTAAATTGTTTGAGGTAGATCAGTTGCATGTAAATTTGAATGGTAGGGTGTGAATTGGAACCCATATTCATAGGTTAGGGGAAAAATTGTATTTTTGCTAACTGTGGGACCAAAATTTCTATCCTGATGGATGTCTAAAGTTGTCCTTTATTGTTTGTATGGTGTAGAATTCTTAGATGTGATTCTAGACTAATTTTGGTAGAGTTTATGTTGGTGATTGAAAGGGAGATAGGGGTAAAATGGGATGGGGATCCCTCTATTTATAGAAAAATATGAGTTTAGGATAAGGGGTTAGATAAAGCAATCCTTAGAGTTACTCCATTTTGGACAGAGGTTAGGGTTTGAATAGGTGTCAAACCCACATGCCTTAGAGAAATATTTCCTCCTCACACATGTGTGAGGAAGAGTTAGGATTAACTAAGATTAGTTAGATCATAGGTTAGGTTAGGGTTTAGTTAAGTCATTTAGAAATATCCTAACTAATCTCATGTCCACACATGTGTGGAAGTGTGTTTAGGGCTAATTTGACTTAGGACCCTAACTAAACTCACTTAAGTTAAAAAGTGCATTTAAGTGAAATTCAATGATGAATTAGATCACTAATCAATATAATTAGACTTTTTGATAGGGATAAGGTCCCATGAGGGCTAATTAGGTATAGAGGAGGGCTTAATTTACCTTAGGGGGCTAATAGGTGGTCTCATAGTGGGTAGGAGGCATTTTGGAGGCATTTTACCTAGTTTTGTAGGTTTAGGAATCTACGGATGACTACGATAGTGTAAAATGGCCTATGATAGCCTATGTTAATATACAAGTGTGTATGTAGATGTACAAGTATCTAGAAGTGAGCATGTGCAACTTTTAGGTGTCTACACAATGCTTTCCAAAATTTAGAAGTAAAATGAGAATCTCTATCAGATATTAGAACTTCTGGGAACCCGTGTAGCCTCACCACTTCTCAAGAAAACTTACTATTGTGGGTGCGCCATCTTACACATTACCTGGTATAAAATGTGTGAATATGGTTAATTTATCCACAATCACTAAAATTGCATCATGCCTGAATCTTGTTTTAGGTAGTCCCACTATAAAATCCATTGATACTACTTGCCACTTTTGTGTAGGTATCTCGTGTGGGTATTATTTTATAGCTGGATGCAGATGTTCCACCTTTAATTTTTGGCATTCCAAAAATTTGGCCACATAGTTGGTAATATCTTTTTTCACACATTTCCAAGAATAAGATTTCTTTATATTCACATGCATTTTTGCCCCTCTTGGATGCACAAAATAGGGAGTATTGTAAGCCTCCCTAAGAATTGTTTTCCTCAATCCCCCTGAATTATGTACTACAAACCTATTCTTGTAGAATAGTAGATCATTTATGAACACATACTTTTCATCCTTGTCTAATTTATTTCCTACCTGACTAATGCAATATTAGCAAAATTTATTTTTTCTTGTCACTCTTTTATTTGATCCAACAGATAATATTGGCATTTTTCCATAGCGGTAATATGATATCTCCTACTTAAGGAATTAGTAATATTATTCTCCTTATCCTTAATGTACTCAATTCCAAAATCATACTCCATGAGAAACTCTACCCATCATCATTTCCTAGAATTTAATAGAGGTTGGGTAAATATATACTTCAAACTCTGATGGTTTGTCTTTAATTTAAATGGTTTTCCCCGTAAATAATTTCATCAAAATTTTAGAGTGTGCACTATCATTGCCAAATATAAATTATGAGTGGTATAATGACCTTTATGCCTCTTGAGCTTACTGGACTCATAAGCAATAACCACTTCATCCTGGGTCAAAATACCACCTAACCCTTCGATTGATGCATCTGTACAAACTATAAACTGCTTATTAGGATTAGGTAATTGTAGAATTGGTGCAATTGTTAACCTTTATTTCAAAACCTTAAAAGCCTCTTCACACTACTCTATCCACATTAAGCCTTTCCCTTTCATTGAAGGTTTATAATGGGTTGAGAAATTCTTGAAAATCCCGTGATTAATCATTTATAATATCCTACAATCCCCATAAAAATTTGCACCTCTGAAACATTAGTAGGTGCTAGTCAGTCAATGATTGCTTTGATTTTATTGAGACATTCTACAATTCCTTTTGCAAAAACAATATGTCCAAGATACTGCACTTTTGGAGTATAAAAATCACACTTAGTCAATTTTCCATATAATTTATTCTTTCTTAGACTCACAAGAACTATTCGTATATGTTGATCATGCTCTTCCTTGATTTTGAAATAAATCAAAATATCATCCAAAAATACAAGTACAAACTTATCCAGTTGTTCTCTAAAGATGTTATTCATGAGATTCATGAATGCGACTGGGGCATTGGTTAGCCCAAAAGGTAATATAGTAAATTCAAAATATCCATACCTTGTTCTAAAAGTTGTTTTAGAAGTATCCTCCTCCTAAATCCTTAACTGATGATATCTAGATCTCAAATATATTTTAGAAAAAAATGGTTACTCCTTTCAATTGATCAAATAAATCATCAATCCTTGGTAACGAGTACCTATTATTGAAATTAATTTTGTTTAGCATTTGATAGTATATGCACATACTTAAGGTATCATCTTTATTTTTAACAAACAATATAGAAGCTCCCGAGGGTGACACACTAGGTTTGATTAACCCTTTTTTCAAGCAAATACTAAAGTCATATTTTGAGCTCTTGCAGCTCTATGGGTATCATTCTATAAGGTGACATTGCAATTGGTGCTACCCCAGGTAACAATTTAATTGAGAAGTCAAATTCCCTTTTAGGAGGTAACCCTGAGATATCCTTAGGAAATACATATTTCAATGCACCCAACACCGAGTGTTGATGGAAAAGGGTTAAATTCCTTTTCATACACTTATTTCCTATTCATATTAACTATGAATATCATATCATTCTTCCTAATAACCTTTTTCATCTGCACTGCAGTCAATAGATGTGGCTGAAATTTCCTTTGCCCACAACTAACTCTAATCCTTTGATTAGATTCATCCAAAAATTCCACCCATATCTCTTCAAATTTTAAAAATAACCTTGTGCACTTTTAACCAATCAAATCCTTAAATGATGTCAAGCATATGCAAAGGTGCCACATACAAATACCAGTTGATATTTCCTTGAGGTAAGGAAATGTGGGGTCAAAGAGACATTGGTTAACATGGTGGGTTTGCCCTGATCCATACTCTAATTTCCAATATTTGTCCATGAATCCAGGTCTAATAATAAAATATCTCACTAATCTAGATGAGATAAAACTATCTGTTGACCCACTATCAACTAAAATTTGCACATTTTTATCAAAACTTTTACCATGCAATAAGAAATAAGTAATATTTCAATTGATTTCAGAACTACTTGTGGCCACATGGATCCTGTGCCTCTTTCAAGGTTTTTGGTGGCATATCAGCCCTGTGAGGGCATTTATTAGTATAATGAGATCCTTTGTATATACAACATCCTTTTGGTGGATATCATTTCTCTTTTGTTACTACCCTCCTTCTTGTTATGAGGTATAGCCTTCTAAGTTCTTTCTTGATTAGCTGGTTCCTGATCCTTTTATAATCATGAAGCTTTTTCTCATAGTATTGTTTAGTTAAAAACCTAAATCTAACTTTTTTGACAAACTCCTCCCATTTGAGGTCAACAACTTCTAATTTATGCCCTTTCTTATATGATTTCCACCAGTCCAAGGTTACTTCAGCCATGTTCATAATTTCCAAAGCAATTTTGGATTCAAAGGATATGACTACTAGATAAAAGTAGGACTCTAGTTCACTTAACCAATTTTTGGCTTATTCACCATTGCCCTTACCATCAAACTTAGATATTACTAAATTTTAATATTTCTATCCAACTCCTTATTCACCCTTGCCCTTCCAACATTGGATCTCTTTGGTTCCCTTGATACTTCCATTGATATTTCCAATCCATTTCCTCATCCACTAGTTAATTATTCTATGACCTGTTGTTGTTGGACAATAAATTCTTGTTGTTGGGCCATGTGATTTTTTGTTGGGCCATATCTTCCCTTTGGTATTCCATTAGTGTTTTAAATAATTTGCAACACTTTAGCGAGTTTTACTACCTCCACACTGGTCTCACTCTCACTCTAAGAAATCTCATTAATCCTTCTTTAGTGCTAAGGATATTTATGCCTTAAATTTTTTCATGGCCTCCTTATAGGTCTTTCGTTGTCTTCATCCTCCCTACCTCTCGCAGGATTTATCGAGGATCCACCTTGCAACAATAATGTCATTCAACCTATAGGATAAAGAGGTAGTGCATTAGTTTATATTAACTAATCTATCTCACACTCAAAATCTATAGCCCATAATCTCTTCATTGACAACCAACTTCAACAGCCAAGACAAACAACTTTAATTTATATTTTTTACTTTAGCTTATGGTATTTAAACTATAGCAATGGTAAAGACATTCATTGACCTATGATCTCTTGGCACCGTCCTTACCAAGCTCATCTAGTGCAGTAATTATTGTTTCCAAGTAGTCAGCAACTCATACAAAGAAAACTTGGGCGACATCAAGGATCAGATACATCTCATTAAAAATGAATATGCAATATTTTACCATGCACACAAGCAACTACACTATCACAAAAACATTCAAAAATTCACCAATCTCCTTTCCCAATACTTTCCAAGAATTTATAAATATGTTTCCACTATTTCAATCTAACTACCATTTACAAGGTAAACTTCACAAAACCTATCTTTCTCATCAAGAGATGCTTCCTGGTTTTCGAAGAAGTATAAGTCCAAAGTTTTTTTTTTCATTTTGTTTTAAAAATGAATATATCTCACATACAAAACCCATACCTTTCTTGCTTCAAAATATAAAAACATATTGCAGCACAACAATGTAACAACTATTCCTTGTTTCATACATTACATCAACATAGAAATATATTGTTTCACAATAATACAATATTTTCAATGCTGCCTATCAACACAACAAGTCATCAATATTTTACCAGTGCTACTTGCTTCCTATAACATGAATTAATTTATTTGTATGACAATATTATATCAACATTTCCATTGCTCCCATTTATCATCTATTTTTATGTTAACATAACAATATCTACACAATGAAGAGCTCGCCAATATGGCAATGATTTACTAACATTTCATACCTTTCAATTACCATCTATTATCACAACCGTATAGCAATGTTTACAAAACAAAGACAAAAGTGTTCAATCATTCTAATTAAACATGGAGAACATGTTCGTTACAACATAAACTACAAACTAACCTTTTTCTCACACATTTTCAATAAGACTATCCACTGTTCTTCGAGTCTCCCTCAGCCTTCTATCATCCTCTTCTCTTGGTCTCTCCCCCCATTTTTTTAAAGAAAGCTTACCTTATTTTGTTTTTTCCTACCTCAAAATGATATGCGAGATATTTGTAAGTTATTTTTCTTTCCCTCCATGGGTAGCACCAGATTTTTGAGCTTCCTCTTCTCTACTTCTTGCATATTATGAGTTATCATGGCCACTCCATCGATACACGATGTTTTACTTTAACCAACCACAAACCTAGGAAATGCATCTATCCACATGGAGGTTTTGATAAAACTTAGTTCTACCACCCTTTTTAATTTTTTTCTTTAATATTCCAAGCAAAGATATTTTCATAATAGTGTAAACCATTTCACGCAATTTAAATAAAGCAAGATTAATAATTTTTATTGCTATTTTCCTATATTTTAAAGCAAAAAAATAATAGTATTTATATAGGCTTCCCTACATGGTAAACCTATCACTATATTAAATTCACATATAAATAAAAGATCAATCTTAAATAATAAACTCACATATATCCTAACAAACAACCACACACATGTTTTTCCAAACTAGTGGCTCCCATCATCATTGCCACCTAAAGCAACATTTCTCATTCCTTGCCAAACAAGCAATACTTGAGTCAATTTAACACACATAGAGATGCAATATGCAATGCACCTAAATGATATGCAAGCATGAGTTTTCTTGTGCTCGTGAGCTAAATTATCACTTCCCTGTCTCACATTTTTCCCTTGACATGTTTTATTTCATTACGATTATGCAATTGTACTACACTCACAAAAGTTGTTAGCAGTACCATGGTTCATAAGAAAAATTTAAGTGTATACATATTTTACTATCTTTCATAAACTGTACGATGAGGGTCATTACATCTCATCCTTGTTCTCATGTAAAATGTGAGGTCAAGGTCTACGATGGGTCTAGATATCTCGAAGTTCTCAATAGTTGGATCCTAGACATAGAAAATTGGTTTATCTACAATCAAATTCTTGATGATGATAAGGTCCCCTTTGCAAAATTAAAATTATCTAGTGTTGCTAAGATTCTAATCATTGAGAAGTAAACTACTTAGAATCCCATCACCACTTTGGATAAATTGGTCATACCCTTGAAGACTAATTTCTATCCATCCAATTACAATGAGGATTTTCTCATCCATTAGCATCATCTAAGATAAGGAAGCCAAATGTCTATTCAAAACTGTATCAACCAATTCAACTGCATGTGTATCCTGCTTCATGTTCAAGATCCTATACCCACTCTTTTTTCTAAGTCTAAGAGTGACCTCCAAACACACTTGTTTCATGAGTTCAAATATACTTGCCTTGATACACTTGATGCAACATTTAATCAATCTTAGCTTGCAGAGGAGAAGCTTTCTAATTAGCCTCACGCATTTTGATTTTCTCCAACTAGTGCACCTCGATCATCTCAATTTGTACATACATAGTTGTTTTAATAGATTCTACCCAATATTGATGATTAAGCTAAGCTTTTTTTTAGCATACAATGAATCATTTCCATAATAGATTGATTTATTCTTTCTACAATACCATTCTATTGAGGTGAATATGTTGTGGTAAGCTATCTTTTTATACCGTTTATTTAAAAAAAAAGAATCATATTCTTTTGATAAAAAATCAGCTCCTCTATTTGAATGAAGATTCTTGATTGAATTTTTATTTTTTTTTCTACTAATTTTTCATATTATTTAAAGCAACTAAATGCTTCATATTTGAATTTCATGAAATACACCCACATTGTTTTGGAGTAATCATCAACAAATAGTTGAACATATCCATGTCCTTCAAGACTAGTAATGTTCATTGGATTGCATAAGTTTATATATTAATTCCAATGGTTCTTCAGATTTATAATTATTGAGTTCAAAAGGTACTCTAATTTGTTTTCCTACAAGGCATTTTAGACATAATGTAGATTCCCATGAAATTTTAGGTAAATCCTTAACCATTTGATATTTACTCATTTTATTTAAAGAAGATGCACTTATATATCCTATCCTTTTATGCCAAAGTCTTTTTATTTCAAAAATTCTCACTGATAAAACCATATTTAATGATGTATCTTAGATCAAATAGATTATTATTCTGAGAGCCAAAAGCTATGAGTTTTTCTTGTTTAGTAATAAGGTATTTTATTTAATTATTAATAATTTTGAACTCAACTACTAAGTTTTGATCCATTAATTAAGATATTGATAGAATATTAGAAAATAATCTAGGTACATTTAGTACATTACTAATTATACCTTTTTCATTTGATAAATTAATTAAAATATCTCCTACTCCTTTGTCCACATAACTAGTTTTTGATATTTCTCCTCAAAAGTGTTAAAAAATTGTTTATATCCTACCATATGACTACTTGCTCCTCAATCAATATACCAATAATCCATGATTACTTTTCTTTGGGGTTAAAAATATTTTATCTCCCTAATATAATTTTTTTTTTTTAATTTGAATTTTTGAAATATATTACAATAATTAGTTGCTAATAATCAATTTAAAAAAAAAATAAAAATAAAGAAGAAGTTCTTATAACTTCCATTTTTATATTATTTTTTTTATAAAGTCAAATTCCTTTTTAACTCCCACTTAAATAAAGTTTGTAAGTTTCGAATTCACAACTTGATTTAGGACTTTGACATCAAATATTAATAAATAAAAAAATATAATATTGCTAACCTTATTTCCTTCTAGCAGATTAGGTCAAGTCAACCACACACTTAAACTTATTAGCTTTAAAACAAATACTTTGATTACCATTCCCACAATGCATTGATTATCTATTGTTATAGACATTATTGCAATGCTAATAGAAGTAGTATATCTTGCATAAATTAGAATATAACATCACAAAACAAATGTAATGTAAGCAAACATTTAAAAAATTCACTTATACCACCTTTCAGTACCTATATCCTCTAGATTGATAAGGAATGATATATAATATTAATTATAAATAATTAATAAATGTAAATATAATATTCACTTTTTATAGAAGGTACATGGCCACCTTTTTCTTTAATTGTGCATAATATTTAACCAAGTAAATACTTTTCGATGGCCACCTTTAATATTTGACACCTAAATTATATAGGTGGCCAATCAAATCCTTGTAATACGTTTTACGTGGCAACCCATCCAACTTTGTACATGGCCCCTTTTGGTTAATACAAATCTCAGGTTGGTTTTGTTTTTGCTTTTATTCTTCTCTGTGTCTAGAATCCATATTAGATTTGGTATAATACCTTTCATATCGGTTGGAAAAATAATCTTTTTTCCCAGGCTAGTTTGGTTCAGACAAGAAATGAAAAATCTTTCACCAATAACTCTTAGATTTGGTGTTTTCTGCCTAGTTTTGAATTATCGGCATTGTCTTGGTGAGTTCGTTGTGTCAATTATTTGTTGAGTTCGTTGTGTCAATCATTTGTTGAGTCAGCTATGCCCATCTTGCTCCCTATTCTTCCTAAATTTGACGTCCAACTCATTGTGTCCCAAGCTTCCCCATAATCTGACCAAATTCTGTACTGAGATAGATGGTCTCAATAGCAAATTTTTGCTTTGTATGACATAGTTCATTCACGATTTAAAAAAAACTATTGAGCAGCTCTCTATGGCAAAACTGGATCCGTTCAAAGGAAGTCTTTTGGGACTGTAGATGTGGTATTATTTTCTTGTGAATTTTTGCCTCCAAGGACAACTTTCTGTGTGAATGATTTACCTCTTAAAGGAGAACATAACATGTCAAATAATGGAGAAGTTGGCAGTTGGAACTTGCTAAGTTGCGTATTGGATAACGATGGTGATTGTGCTAGTTCACTCCTAATATCCAACGTATAGACTAGTTGTAAAAATGTTTAAAGAGTGTTAAGATTCTCATGTTTAGAAAAGTGGTCAATTAATCTGCCCAATCGAGGAGCGATAGGGCAGAGGAGGTCGATTACTTCCACCACACATTGAATTCTCTAATAGAGAAAAATAAAATTGAAGGTCCATGATCAATTAATTGGAGGAAGCATCAATTGTGAAAGATATTCACCATGTCGTGGAAGTGATATTGAACATAAAAGTTGAACACAAACACACGAAGGCCTATTTGGCGGATGAAAATCATGACGGAGGCCCACTATTTACCAGTGCACCTATTACGTGGTAAAAGCAATCCCCGTGGACCTGTGCACCTGTGCAATGGAGTCAAAGAAGAAAGGTATTAAAGTGGAACGAAATTCCAACATAGGAACGCTACTCGTCACCTATTTGAATTTGATTGGAGGATGTGGATGTGGTTTGAGCAAAATCAATATAATAAGGAAAAGGTTTGGATATGTAAGCCAAAAAGAAGTTGATCAAGAACCTACTGCTTCTCGTCACCAGTCGTCAAAATTCCTTTGTATGCTACATGGTGACCTGTTTTATTAATCGCCAAGTCGCTCAGGGATAGCTGTTGATCAAAATTTCTTTGTTAGCTATGATGAAAACACTATCCACTTATGATCCTACACACAATTGCCATACCTCCATGTGTCCTCACACCAGTTGCAAGGGGACGATCCAATTTGGAGGCTCAAAGCTAGTAGATTTGCCGACACAACACGTCAGCGTAACACACATCACATTTTTCTATGCTGGCCCTGTGATAGAATTGGTTGTGCTTTAGATATAAACAAAATTATTTTTTTATATATATATTTTTTGCCCTCTAGTGCCATTACACTTTGTCCTTTAGTGTGCTTTAGGCAAAAAGCTGCCAAGAGAAAATTAATCCATCCTTTTGTCTTGTAGCACATTTTTCATTTTGATTATTAATGTGCTAATTAGGGGGTTAATTAATATTTAAGAGTGCCAATAAGAAAAATCTTTGTAATACCTAAGGAGAGAAAATTAGCTTTGGACTGGTTCTTATAACTTTTGAGTATAATCTTATATATATTTGTTGGAAAGTTCATTTTTATCCTAATTTATTGGAAGTGAAATATTTTACTTTTGTAATTATTTGGTGTATGTAATGGTGTCTTGAAGTTGATATTGTAAAAAGAAGTGCATTTTTTGTTGTACCTAACTGTCCTAGTGGTTTAATTGTAAATTTGATCAACCACATCCCTTGGCTTTCACTAGATGAGCTATAGCTTATTGGCACATAACACAAATGATGGTCTTTGCTAAGATAGTTAGCAATTTGATCGATAATGCGAATAACATGCAATTCTAGCCTCTACCTAAGGTCCATTCATCTGACCCTTGTTCTCATATTAAATGTGAGGTCAAGGTCTACGATGAGTCTATATATCTCGAAGTTCTCAATAGTTGTATCCTAGACATAGAAACTTAGTTTACCTACAAGCAAATTCTTGATGATGATAAGGTCCCCTTTGTAAAATTGAAATTGTCTAGTGTTGTTAAGATTCTAATCATTGAGAGGTAAACTACTTAGAATCTCATCACCACTTGGGATGAATTGGTCATAGCCTTGAAGGCTAATTCTATCCATCCAATTACAATGAGGATTTGCTCATCCATTGGCATCATCTAAGATAAGGAAGTCGAATGTCTATTCAAGACTATATCGACCAATTCAACTGCATGTGTATCCTACTTCATGTTCAATATCCTACACCCACTCTTGTTGCTAATTTTAAGAGTGACCTTCAAACACACTTATTTCATGAGTTAAAATATACTTGCCTTGATAAACTTGATGCAACATTTTATCAAGCTTAGCTTACAAATGAGAAGCTTTCTAGCTAACCTTATGCATTTTGATTTTCTCCAACTAGTACACCTCGATCATCCTATTTAGCAACACCTTAGTCTACTTCTTTAGTAGGCACATTTTGACCTTGGTAATATCAAACTCAACAATCTCCTTCCTATCCAAAGAAGTATTCTTCTCCTTCTTCTTCTTCTCCTTCAACTTCTTATTTTCATGTATCTTCTAATTATTGTAAAAAGCCCAATGATATTAGATATGCATGTCTAGAGAAGAAGAAAATGAAATAATTATGTGTACAGATATTCAAAAAAAACCTTTGGAGGAAGGAACCCCACAAAATCCTATTTAAGCTTCAAGTGAGGATCGAATCTATCCTATGTTAGAATGTAAACTAAATAATATTTCCATACTAAATACTCAATCACTTGGAAGAGGTCATGATCAATCATTTACCACTTGTGCTCATATTACACCTAATTTCTCTATGGATTCCACTATCGATAATGGCTCACAAAAAAACTTGATTGTGTAGTTTGATGTTAGTAGGTTGCAACTACCTACCTATCCACATCCTCATCCATACCCACTTGGTTGGAAATACCATAACACTTCTTCCATGATCACACACATTTGCATTTTATCTTTTGCATTTGGTCCTAAGTATGTTGACACTATCAATTATTATCTCTCCCATGGACTATTATGGTCTATTGTTATGTAAATCTTATCAATATGGTAAGAGGACCTAGTATGATGCATATCATAACACTTACACTTTCTAGAATGATTATCACTCTTTCGTCATTTGTAATCAACCATTGTCTCATATTCCTCCATCTCACTCACCCCACACTACATTAGTATTCAACCAACCACAACCTTACTATTTCTAAACCAAAACCCTCTTGTCCCCTTTGTATGTTACTCATTTATATGTAACTACTCATTTAGCACTTATTCCTCCTTTTTGTGGTGGTACTACCTATTCCATTTACTTCTACCTCAATTCCTATTGTTACTCCTCCTCCTCCTCCTAATGTTCTAGATGTTCCAAATAAACCACCTACGATGGTTTTTGTTTTGGTTGTTCCAATACCAGATCCTATTATGGATTCTACACATTCTACTGCTCTTATTGTTGTTGTTGCTCTCATTGTTCTAGCCTTAACTACTCTTGTTGCTCTAGCACTGCTTGTTCTTATTATGACTTCTATACCTCCTACCACTCTTATTGTTGCTTCAACTGCCACTCCAATTCTAGTAGTTATTTTTGTTCCACATGGTCCTTCTCCCTTTTGTTCACTCATTTATATACATTGGAGTTCAATTCTCATATGGTGGGAAGGAATGATAAGGAATAATATATAATATATAATTATAATAGTTAATAAAAGTAAATATGTAAATATAATATAAAAATCCACTTTTGATAAAAGGTGAATGACCACCATTTTCTTATTATGTACATAATATTTAACCATGCAAATACATTTTTGTGGCCACCTTTAATTTTTTCCACATAAATTGTATACATAACAAATCAAATACTTGTAATATGTTTTTTGTGGTCACCCATCCAACTTTGTACATGGTTATTTATAGCCCTTTTGGTTAATAAAAATCTCATGCTGATTTTGTATTTGCATTTGTTCTTATGTGTTTGGAATCCATATCATAGATGATGCTTTGCTTGAACCTTTTGATATTCTCAAGGACTGGTTCATTATTTCTAGAGTTGATTCAATGATCCTTCCTTGTCTTGAGTGCTTTAGTAAATAGTACACTCTCTATATTTTTTATCCTAAGTGCTTTAATTAATAGTGCACTCTCTCTATATTTATTGGCATGTGTGCTTTTGGGAATACCACACTATGTTTGCTAGCTTGAGTGATTCAAGAAATTGCACACTATGTTTATTGGATTGTGTGCTTTGGTAAATAGAACACTATATTCACTATCTAGATAATTCTTATTATAGAATACCACACTATGTTTTTTGGCTAGATAGCAATCTTTCAATTTCCACTATTTCATAGTCCACTTGTTGAATAGCACTCTTTTAATGTCCACTAGATAAATAATGCTCTTTAACACTGGTTGGATTGATCCTTATAGTTTTCCTTCAAATATATCGGTCTAACTCACAAGGGATGGTGCCTCAATGGAATAATTTATATATGCTCTTTCTTTTCTTTTCTTTCTTAAATTTTTTTAGATTTTTCAATCTTCTACTCATATTCTAGCCTGATTTCAATTCTTCTTCTTTTGTCTCAAGTCTAACATGAGTACTTATTTCTTTCTTTGTTCTATCTCAGGTCTAACTTGAGTACAATAATCTTCTTTCTTTCTTTTATCTCAGGTCAAACCTGACTACAATAATTTTATTTCTTTCTTCTTTCTTAGGTCAAACTTGAGTACAATAATTTTCTTATGTGATTCTCCTCTTTTATAGAGAATCCAAATAATATGAGGGTGAATTTGAATGTCCCCTCATGTCCAACTTTCTTCATAGTTATCCCTTCTATTTGTCTTCTCTAGCTGAGTCCTTGTCTTCATTGGTTTTACTTGAACCAAGTGGATATACCCTAGCATCCAAATTAGGGTGACTTTTATTTGTTCCATCAATATCTACTTAATGAGTCTTTGAATGGAGTTCTTGTCTTCACTTCCTTTAAAGTTGAAATACTTTGATTTAGAACCTAATCCATCTACAAATTCAAAATTTGTACCAATCACATTGAAAAATTCCTTTGATGGTAGTAATAGAGAATACTTGAAGTAGCTGTGAATATGGCAATAGCTTTGATACCATTGTTGTATTTGAAGCCACACTATCAGAGGTCCCAATGACTTGGGTATTAATTAGACTCAAATATAATAACAATCAATATATATCTTGGCCAATATAAATAATTATAATATTCAAAAAAATACCAAATATGAATGTAAAATGGTGAAAATCATTCATGAAAATAAAAAGAAGAAACATATAGTAGAATTTATCAAAATATGCATACAAGCTTCAATAATGATAATAGAATATTTTATACATTTTTGAATACAATACATGGATTTTTATCTCCATAATTTAGCCATACAAGATTACTCTTCAAGTACTTGACTATTGCTCTTTATATGGCAACTCTCACATGCCCTTTGGCTTCTCATCTTGCCACTTGTATACATGACTCTTGAATCTCTACTTACATGCACACCTAATACATGACACTTGTGCATATCTTACACATAGACACTTACATAAAGAGGAAATTATATTACCAAATAAAGAAATGTTCTCTAAAAAATTGAATATTTGATCAAATAAAAATTAATGATTTTTGTCTTTTTTTACATATTTTGTATTCATTGGAAATATTTTATACTTTCCTGTTATGACAATTAACACCTCGTCATGTAGTAGTCTTTCACATCACAAGGGGTGATCATTGACTTTTTATTTTAGCAACTCTTCATCTTCCACTTGCAAATTCTATAAGTAAATAGGTTCAAATGTAATTAGACAAAATTAAAGAGAACATCTATCTCACAAAGATAACACTCATATACACTCTCATTCTTACAATAAAATATTTATTTCTTATTGTAATTTTGAATTGTCCTTGTTTTAATTTTACTTTTTATTTTGTATCTTAGAAAAGTTTATATTTGTGTGTTGTCCCTTCCAAATTACCCAATGAAATTTAAATCATCATGATAAAGTTTCCTTACCACTACAAATATTGATTATTTCCATCATTCATGATAAAGTAAATAAGGATCTATCATAATTATTATAATCATTTTCATAGAAGTAAGCTCAGAGTTTAGAACTTGAATCTAATTCCATGTTGACTTTTACCATGGTGCAAAGTGAACTTTAACTATTTTATCATAAACATGATATATATAATAAATTTAAAAAATTAATTTTGATAGATTGCATAACATGTGGAATAGTGTACTTGATTAAGAATGAAAATTTCAATTTGCTAAATAAGAGGATATATGTGTATGAGGCACTAAATCATGAGTCACAAGACACCATAAAATGGTCCTCAATTCTATGAATCTGACCCATTAAATGAAACCATAAAAGAACCAAAAGTTAAGTTTATAAAAAATACATGTTTTATTAATAATAATAAATACAAACCATGCATTTCATTTATTTATTACAAGATTTATATCATACTTACTCATATAGTTTAAACATAAAATTACGTAATTATGACCTTATTTCAAATAAAAAATAATACATATTGTGAAATATAATTTAATATAATTTTATGCTTTCTAAATTATAAATATATTAATTGCTTTCAATTTTTGCATGCATTTAACAACTTAAGTTACTATATTTTATTATAAAATAAATTTAGATTTTATTTCATTATACCACAATATTTATGTTAGATACTAGGTGAAAATATTTTTAAAGTTATATAATTTTATTTTTTTCCCATAAAAAAAATCATAATTTTATATTATGAAATTATATTCTTTAGATGTTTTTTCTTGCATTTCTTCATAGCTTCAATAATGACATAAAATTCAAGTGGCTATACACCATAGTTATCTATCACTATCAAGCTAAGTTTTTTAAATCACAAACTTCTAAGGTTTTTTTGAAGTTGATTTAACTATAGTGGATTAATAGCGACAATGCATTACCCTCACTAAATTCCTATACTAAGCATGTACATAGTTCAATCTAAAGCTCCTCATTTGAGAGTTCATTTGCTTCCCTACTCAATTCTCTAAAAGTATGTAAAAAAGTAAAAGCTTCATATCGATCCACAAATTATTTTATTTGAGATAAGATAGGTTGTAGAACAACGTTTTACATTCTAAACACACCAAGTATCTACTTTATTACCACATGTGAGTCTACCTAAATTTAAATTATTATTATTTTTTTTTGTGTCATAATTTCAACTTCATTATTGGAACATTCTCCTATTGTAGCCTTTTCCTATTGTAGCCTTGAATTTGAGATAATGAGATTAAAATATATATAGTAATCCTCCTACTCCTCAAACTCTAGGGAACTTTGTCTAGTCCCATCAAAAAATTCCTAGGCCCATGATTTATTAGTCTTGGGAGGGATGATTTATCTTATTGACTTTGTTGCTATTGAAACCTTATAGTTATTGAAACTTATGATGATTTTGTGGGAGACTTGCCAAGTAGGCTTCTCTTGATCTTGAAATATTCTCATATTCCTAGATAACCATACTCCCCATCACACAAATAGTAGGAGAGTTACCTATTTTTAAACCAATATTTCAAGCACTCTCCTAGGAAATCATCTTTCCATCCTATAGGAAGCTTTAACTATGCTATAACCTCCCTCCAAACCTATATAGTAAAGGAGTAAGTTACAAGTAAATGATAAATTGTTTCATTGTTTAAATTATATAAATGGAACCTTCATGCACCTTTCCAACTCTTCTTTTGTATTTCCTCCCATGTTAGAACCTTATTTTTCATGACAATCCATAGCAACAATCTTGTCTTCAATAGGGATTTCTGCTTCTAGAGTGATTTCCACCACCAAGTTGGACCATCATTTTTATCTTCAATGGGTCTTTCTATTCTAAAGTGACTTCCACCACCATGCTAGATCATCCTTTCTATCTTCCAACATAGTCTTCTACCCCAACTTTAGAGTGTACTCCATAGCTCATTTATTTACCCAAACCAACTGATTAGTTTCCTCTTGCAACTTGATATGTCTAGATTCAAGTCTCTCCATATTTTTCCCACTAGCATACCTCCTATCCTTGAATCCTTAACATTGTTGCTTCATTCCAACCCTGTCTCTAATTTATAGATGATTCTAGGTCATCTATTTGGATGATATTTGTGATCCCCTCAATTCCTAAGGTCTAAATTACATTATTTGGCAATATGTGCATACCACCACAACCAATAATTTTCTTCCAATCACTAACAATACAAAATATCTAATTCATTGCCTTCCAATATATTAAAACATTATGGGTTTGCTTCACTAGGGCCCTTATCCACTCCTCAACCATGAGTGGCTCTAAATACATTTTCTTGTATGATCTTATTCCATGAGGCTTCTTTTGATATTATCTTCCAAACATACTTGGTTGCTAAAGCCTTGCTAAATAGGATGATGTTCTTAAGTCTCCATCCTCCATTTTCTTTGGGTTAAGGATTGTCATTTAACCAGGGAAATACCTTCCCTTTCCCTTTTCTCTATTCATAAAAACTTGTAGCTTAACTATCTAATTTTATCCAAATCTCCTTTTGGTATATAAGCTGAAGATTGCCAATATACTAGTATTGTCTCTAGCACAGACTTGACCAAAGTTAATCTCCTTTGTTGCACCATATATTAATTCTTTCTTCCAATTTCTTTATTAATCAATTTCAGTCTTCTTTAATGTAGTTATTGGATTTCAAAAAATAATTTTAAATATTTAAACTCGTTTTTGAAGATCAAATTTGTTAAAGGGAAAAAATAACTTATTAATATAATTTGACCCTGATCATACATTTAAAAGATATGCTTGACTTATATACATTAACATGCATATATGTTATCAAGCACAGAAAATATAAATTTTATTGTTAAAATAGAATCAGACATTATAAGAACCACCTTCTAATAATTTAAATTTTAAACTTCTTAATAAATATCTAAAAACATATTAATTCAGGTGATATATATTAAAAAGGTAGAGTATGCTGCCTCGATGGAGACAGGAATGTGGTAGGATTAAGGACTTTTGATTTACATACAAAATGGATGAGAAGACTACAGGTATCATGAAGCAGGCATAAACCATCAAAAGTTCACCAAGGTATATTGAAGCAGACAAACAATCAAAAGTGTGCCTCCATAGACTGGACTCTCTGATCATATTAGACTGGACTTTTGGAAGTTTTCCCTCTTATCAGAAGTGATGATGACCTTGAATGCATTGCATACATATCTTCGTGGTTTGACGTCGGGGTTTGGAAGTTGTCATATTAGACTGGACTTTTGGAAGTTTTCCCTCTTATCTACTGATCATCGTTGTTTGCCCATCATATCTTTGGAGTTTTCACAAAATCCCTGTGCTTTGCGTTTTAACGCAGGCGCTAGAAGATAACAACGGGTGTTTTGAAAGAAAGTCACAGGTGCAATGGAAAATAAAATTCATAATGTTTAAAATAGGTGCATGTCATGTCACGACTCAAAAGTCAAAACAAGTGTCCCTCTCGCGACCTAAAGTGCACGGCGATAATTTTCCAGAACAACAAGATTCCACTCGTTACGTCGTCAATGGTCCTTCCATTTTAAAAATTATATTATATTTTTTTTTTTTTTTTATTGATTAAGTAATGTGGACTCGGAAGTGTTGACTTATAGCAAACATGATGGTTTCAACGCGTTTCCTCGCTCTAAATTGGTCTACGCGGTGTGATGTTTTGAATTCGTGAGAACCATGGTAGACGGTATAATTTTTTCAAAATTTGTGTGCTGATGTGAACGGGATTGTTGATGGACGGCTATCTATTCATCTTCCTTTGTTGCAAATACTAAAACTGTACCCTTGCGCCCAAAATTTAAATCCAGGTGTGGTAATAAAAGACATTTCTACAGATTGCAGGAATAAGAACATGAACATCAGGAACACGGAAATGGGATCGAAACATCTTCTAACATTACCATTAATGATGTGAATAGCCGTTATTACCATTTATCCCTTCTCTCTACCAATTCTCCATTTATTAGCTCTATTTCTATTTTTTTTTTTTTTGGTAACTACTCCCTTCTTGAATAAGGTTATAGGTTAGGCGTAATTATTATCTTTGAGCTATTTTTTTGTTTGATTTTAGTGGGAGTAAAAATAAGGTTCAATTAGGATTAGTGTTTTTTTTGGAGGGTTTTTGGGTAAATATTTTTTGGACAGAGTTCAAGAAGAGTATTATGGAGAAGAAGACTTTGGAAAGTTCTCCTACCAAGGTTTTTCTGAGATCATTTTGGTGACTGATAATCTTCTAGGGGTAATGGTTGTATGATGGTCTTGTAAGTTTCTATTTGAATAAATGATTTGACTCTATTCTAAGTGTTTGCTGCCATTTGTTTTCATTTTGTGGTATGTGTTTGTTTTGGTTGTTCTTGGTTGAGGTGAACAGGGTTGCAGGTTGATTGAGATAACAGAGAGTCTGCATCAGTTTGGTATCAGAGCACCTCAAGATGCCCTAGAGGAGAATCCATCTGAACTGTGGAGGAAGAGGTTGGAGGAATGTTGGTCCAAGGAGAAACAATGCAGATGAATGGCTTAGGAGGTTAGGAGCCATTGAGGCAAGATTGCATTTGGATGATTCTGAAGATGAATAAGAAGACCAAGGGAATGTAGCAAGGGTAGTAGACCCTATGGAGAGGCTTATTGAAGTTGTGTCCAAGCAAAGATCCAAAGTGAAGGTTGATAATTCCGATTTTAGAGGTGAACTTAATCTAGACATATTCTTGGATTGGATTCAGGAGTTGGAAAGGTATTTTGAAATGGAATATATGGATGAAGATGATCCAAAAATGGTGAATATGGTGGCCTCCAAGTTGAAATCTCATGCTGGCCTATGGTGGGAGAACTTGTTGAGTTCTAAAAGAAGGCAAGGAAAGAAAAAAATCAGATTGTGGCCCAAGATCCATGAAATCATTTTTTTCCATATGATTATCAACAAATGTTTTTTAGGGAATTTCAAAACCTAAGGCAAAGTTATCAATCCATACAATCATATACCGAGAAATTTAATAGGCTCCAAATTTAAACTAATATATAAGAAGCAAAATAAAAATCCACAACTAGGTATGTTAATGGGTTAAGATTTCAACTCCAATATTAGCTTGCCTTAGTTAAGTTGCCTACAATGGATGACGCATATGGATATGCTTTAAAGGTAGAAGATAAATTGAATTGAAAGAGCAAAATGAGTAAAAAGGGTGATATTAGCCAAGATAGAGGGAGAGGGAGTTCCTCAAGTCCTACCAAAGAAGAAGAGCTTGAGGGGAGTATGGAGCCTGACTTTAGAGGAAGAGGAGGTTTCAAAGTTAGGGTAAGAGGATGACAATACTTTGGAGAGCGGAAACTCTTAACATGTTTTATATGTTATGAAACCTACAAGATCGTGGATTGCCCACACAATACCAATATGGCGATGGTAGACCAAGAAGAAGAAGGAGAAGAACCTCTAACTAAATAAGTGAAAGAAAAAATAGGAGAGAACTTGATGCTACAAAGAACTCTAATATCGGGGGATAAAGAGGCCCCAGAAGTTGATTGGAAAAGAAAGAATATTTTTTGAACAAAATGCAAGTGTAGAGAGAAAGTGTGCAAGGTGATTGTAGATGGTGGGTCTACCGATAATCTAGTAAGTAAAGAAAAGGTAGACAAACTACAACTTACTTGTATTCCAAAATATAATCCTTAAAAGATCTCTTGGTTAAAAAAAGATCATAGTGTGCTAGTGAATATGTCTTGTCTTGTTGATTTCAAAATTGGTCCTTATGAAGATAAAGTGCTTTGTGATGTAGTACCTATGGATGCATATTTGTTATTAGATAGGCCTTGGCACTATGATAGGAATGTAATTCACCATGGTAGAGAAAATACATATGAAATTCAACATGGGAAAAGATGCCATATTTTGAAGCCTCTTAAAGGTGAAGACTCAAGTGAAATAGCAGCCCTATCTTTGTTTACAATGGGCTGGAAAAATTTTCTCACAGAGTTAAAGGGAGAAACCTACTATATTTTATATCCTAGAGGGGCAGAGAAATCCAATCAGTAGAGTAATGAAATCAAGGATAGTTTTCCTAAAGGTTAAGATGGATATCGATCATCCGTTGGTATTCCAAGTGAAGAAGGTAGAAGAATTGGTGAGGAAATTTTTAATGATGGTGTGACAGTTGCTAAAGAGGTTGAACTAGAGGATCCTGTAGAGAATATAGAAGCCAAGTTTGTAAGGATAACTGCAGAAAATACAAATTATTTAGCTAGTGATAGAACTACCATATTGGTTGTTCTTTCCCAAGGATTAATTGCAGAAGGTGTAAAGGTGGTTGTAGTAGGAGCAAATCCCATTCAGATCACGAAGGGGATTGATAAGACAACAAAAGCCTGGGTTTCTAAATTGAAAAAAATGTCAAAGGAGGTTGAATATAGTGAGTTGGCAGATGTTGTCATGGTGAGTGTTGGGAACAACTATGAAATAGGAAATATGATAGAAGAGGCCATGAGTAAAGTTAGTAGAAAGGGTATTGTAACCCTTGAAGACAGAAAAAGTGCAAAAAATAATTTATATGTTGTAGAGGGAATCCAATTTTATCGTGGACATGTTTCTCCTTACTTTGTGATCGATAGCAAGAAGATGACTATGGATTATCCCAATAAGTTTAAGAAATTTGACATGTCTCCTCCAAAAGGTGTCCTCTTTTATGGGCCTCCAAGTTGTGGCAAAACCATACTAGAAAAAGCCATTGCTAGTGAATGCTAGGCCAATTTTATTAGCATGAAAGGTCCAGAGTTGTTGATAATGTGGTTTGGAGAAAGTGCAGTAAATGTGAATTTTTTTTGACAAGGCTAGGTAGGCACCTCCTTGCATTCTATTCTTTGACAAGCTGGATTCTATTGCCACAGAGCATGGTCATAGTGTTTGGGATGCGAGCGGTGTGGCAGACAAAGCTCTTAACTAGTTCCTAACTGAAATGGATGAGAGTATGGCAAAGAAAAAAAAATTCAACGTCAGGGCTACTAACAGGCCCGATATCATGGATCCTACACCGTTAAGGCTTAAAAGGCTTGACCAAATGATCTACATACCATTGCCTTATAAGAATTCATGTTACTAAATTTTCAAATCTTGTCTCAAAAAGTCTCTAGTTTTAAAGGATATAGATCTTGGGGTTGTTTCCCGATATACCAATGGATTCAGTAGAGTTGATATTACAGAGATTTTCCAACTGGATTGTAAATATACCATCAAAGAAAATATAGAGATATTGAACGGGAAAATAAAATAAGAGAATCTAGCTGCGATGATTGAGGATGGCAAGAATAAATCTGTTTCAAGGCTCTGAACCAGGAGGTTCAAAATTCTAAAAGTTGAGGAGGATGATGCGGACAACCGTTACTACTATTTCTCCTTCCTCTCCACACACTCTTCATTTATTGGGTCTATTTATATTTTTATAGTGGCTCTATTCTTGAATAGGGAGTTATAGGTTAGGCACAATTATTATCTATCAACTATTTCTGGTTTTAGTGGTAGTAAAAATAGGATTAAGTTAGGATGAAAGTTTTTTGGGGGTGTTTTTACACTGTGGGTTGAGAATTTTCTAGATAGAGTTCAAGACGAGTCTTTTGGAGAAGAAGATTTGGGAAGTTCTCTTACTAGGGTTTTTATGATATCATTTTGGTGACTGATAATATTTCAAGTGTAATGGTTGTGGGAGGTTACTGTAGCTTTCTATTTGAATAGATGATTATGACTCTATTCATAGTGTCTGTTGCCATTTGTTTTCATTCTGTGGTATGTGTTTATTTTGGTTGTTCTTGGTTGAAGTGAACAGATTTGCAGGTTGATTGAGATAACATAGAGTTTGCATCAATTAAGCTCTCTTAGACTATTGCGTTTAGCACTTACTATGCTTTTAATCTTAATAATTGTAAATTATTAGGAGATGATGGAGGAACCACCTTTGGGATGGGGGATTCCCTCACTGGAAATCAAACCTTAACTTTAAAAAAGTGTGTTCCTATTGGGATTCTTCAGTCCAAGTGGAACGAACAAGTGGTATGTTGGCATCTCCATTTCTCAAATCCTTGTGAAGAATATCATGTGACAACTTAAAAGTCATAACAAGTGTCCCACCAAGGATGGAATTTCAAAAACAAATTACTTGTCAATAGGAATTTTTATGGCGGTTAAATTTTTTTAGTGACTTTCAGATTACGGTTTAAAATTTTATTTGTCTTTCAATTTTTTTTTAAAGATGCTAACGACTTCATAGAGGATCAAATTTATTTTGAAAGGGTTATCTATTCATAAAATTAATAGTCATAGTAATAATCATGGAATCACAATCTAACTTTAAGGAACAAAGTGAAAGAAGGTTGAGCCAAAAATAGTTGTGTTAACAAATACCTACCCATTTCAAAACAATGTTGTGAGTATTTTCGTGACAATGCATTCTACCAAACATTAACACCAACCAACCAATCAGATTTGTTTTTACGCCCACAATTAGAAACTCCTTTCTGCTATGACAATTATGCTCACAAATGATTGAAAAGGAGCTAAGGCTGCCCTAGATTAAACAACGTAAAATTTAAATCAGCGATATTTAGCTATAAATACCTCTACCTCGTCACATTTACTCACCCCACCGTATGCGTTATTGTAGAATCCCCGCTAGCAATCTGTGTGAGTTTTTCATTAATGACCATGGCATGTCTAAAAAACAAAGCAACCCAATAAATACACATCAATCTCACATGTAACCATGCATACGTTACAAAAGTACCCCACATTACCCTGTGTGCTTCGAATATTAGAGAGAAAATTAATTGAAATTATTATTTGTTGTCTTTGATGGGGCCGTGCGAAAGGGTGTATATGTACTTAATGCCAACTCACAAGAGCACTACCTCTCCTAAGTTATTACTCGCATGGAGAGTGGAGTCATGTAAGTTTCAATAAAAATAAAATATAATTAAATTTAATGTCCTAATAAATTAATAAATTTTATTTTTGACTTTGTACATTATACCATAAATAAATTTTAGTAAAATTTATAGTTTATAAAAAATAGATTGAGTATAAAATCAAAACAATAATTTACAGTTTTAAATGCAAAATACTATCCTATGCCTGTCAAATTCCCGTGTCCCACTTGCGACCCAAAATGCACGGCGATAATTTTCCAGAACGACAAGATTCCACTTGCTACCTCATCAATGGTGCCTTCATTTTAAATATATATCTATATATATTGAGTAACGCGGACTTGGAAGTGTTGACTCATAGTAGACATGATGGTTTCAACGCGTTTGCTCGCTCTAAATTGGTCTACACGGTGTGATGTTTTGAATTGGAGAACCATGGTAGACGGTATAATTTTTTCAAAATTTGTGTGCTGATGTGAACGGGATTGTTGATGCACGGCTATCTATTCATCTTCCTCTATATATATATATATATATTTGAGTAACGGGGACTTGGAAGTGTTGATGGTTTCAACGCGTTTCCTCGCTCTAAATTGGTCTAGATGGTGTGATGTTTTGAATTGGAGAGAACCATGGTAGACGGTATAATTTTTTAAAAATTTGTGTACTGATGTGAACGGGATTGTTGATGCACGGCTATCTATTCATCTTCCTCTGTTGCCAATACTGCTCGGTCGTCTATTTAAACTGACAAATAAAACCGTACCCCTGCGCCCAAAATCTAAATCCAGGTGTGGTAACAAAGGACATTTCTACATATTGCAGAAATAAGAACACCAGGAACATGGAAATAGGGGCGAAGCATCTTCTAGCCTTAAGCTCTCTTAGGTTATTGCTTTTAGCACTTACGATGCTTTTAATTCTGAACAATTGTGAATTATTAGGAGTCGATGGAGGAAACATGCTTGAGCTGGGGGATTCCCTCACTGGAAATCAAACCTTAACTTCAAAAAATGGTACGTTCGAGTTGGGATTCTTCAGTCCAAGTGGAACGAACAAGTGGTATGTTGGCATCTGGTATGCTCAAACCCCTATGAAGACGATCGTTTGGGTGGCTAACAGGGAGACTCCTCTGCCAAACAAGCCTGGTGCCCTCAATATGTCGAGAGACGGTCATCTCAGACTCTATGATTTAGAGGGCCGTTTGATGTGGTCGGCCAATAACCGCCACAAAGCATCCCGTGCATCGATTTTGGACTCTGGTAATTTCATTATGTTAGGCTACAACAAAGAGTTCGAGATTTTTTGGGAAGGTTTTGCATATCCTGGAGATACGTGGTTGCCTGGGATGAAGATATGGAAAGGCCTCAGTCTCACCTGTTGGAAGGGTTCTGCGGATCCAGCGCCTGGTCCTTTCTCTGTAATTATGGATCCATCTCCGGGAAAGACACAGTTTTGGAAATCTATGAAAAGCATGTGTCATATTGGTCCAGTGGAGAGTGGATAGGTGACCATTTCATCAATATGCCTGAGTTGTCAGGCGCCTCTATGTTTAACATTGGTCCAACGGCTCGTTAAATTCCTTCCTGTTCTCTATGTTGGAATGGAAGACCCGATTTGAGATTGAGTTAGGCACTGCACGCGGATTAGTTTATCTTCACGAGGTATGCAGAGATCGTTTCATTCACTGTGATATTAAGCCAGAAAACATTCTGCTGGATGAAAACGTTTTTCCAAATTTTGGGCTTGCAAAGTTAGTGGGTAGAGATTTCAGCCGGGTATTGACTACAACAAGACGAACGAGAGGGTACTTGGCTCCAGAGTGGGTTTCAGGGTTGCCGATCACTTGCAAGGTGGACGTATACAGTTTCGGAATGACGATGCTGGAAATACTATCTGGCCGGAGAAATCTGAACCTGACTGTGGAAAAATCAAGCAGGTGCTACTTTCCTAGTTGGGCTGCAACTCAACTTCAGGAGGGAAACATAACAGGCGTTGCAGATGGCAGAATAGCTAGCCATGCGGACATTGAAAAGTTAAGAAGAGCTCTAGTGGGAGGTTTGTTATGCGTTCAAGAAGATGAAATTACGAGGCCAAGCATGGTTGAGGTTGTTCAGATCTTGGACGGAACGATGGAGCCCCGCGTGCCATCTTTCCAAAGTTTTCCAATGGTTCTGCTCGATGAACAAGCAAAGCCGGAAGGAAAAAGTGATGGGTATCAAAAATCGTAGCTACCAAAACAATACTTCAGAGCTCAAAGAAATGAAGCATTTACTGGTTATGGTTGAAAATTCTTATTTTCATAGGAAATTTAATCATGGAATATGTTATTAGATTTGCATTATCACTCCCCACATATTGATTAGAAAGGAAGAAGGAGAGTCCCCATAAACATACCCAATCTTAATGTTAATAAGGATGAAGAATCCACAAAACTATAAAACTTATATCAAAAGACTTCATGTGTACAAACTATCCACCACATAGTTGTACTTTAACTTTAAGTTGGATTAAGTTATTTTTTTAATGAAAAAGAGAAATAAATACATAAATAAATAATAATTAAATGAAAAAAAATCACACCCCATAATGATTTCAAACTAATCACCATGGTTTTAATTTTTTTTTAAATATTGTATTATTATTATTATTAACCAGGTTATTCATACTTGTTGTTTTATCAACATAAGTTATTTTTTTTTAATATTGTATTATTATTATTATTATGAACTCGCTTACTCACACTTGTTGTTTTATAAGAGACTAAGCAAACTTATTATAATATTCTTTCAAATATTTTTTTATGAATATTCTATCAATTATTATATGGAAGAAAAAAAAGATTGATAAGGCGATTTTCTATGGAGTAGTTTCAAAAACTTTTTCTCTTTTTATTCTCATGGGTATTTGGCTTCACCGGATTTCCTACATTTCCCTTTCAAATGTTTTAGCAAAAGTGGTATGTTGGTCAAAGAATTTAAGGGAAAAAATATATTATAATAATTAATATTAATGATATTTGTATTATGTTAGTTTTTAATAATGATGGTACAAAATTATTTTGATAATTTTTATCTATTTGTAATATGATTTATATGATCATTTTAAAAATTATAGTAAATAGATTGAAAAACAGGCTAGATTTTGCTATCTCAAAGGAAGAATGTGGTTTTTCTTATAGTAAACAAATTGTTGATGGTGTAATCATCGTAGAGGAGGCCATAAATTATTTTCATTTCATGAAAAACATAGTTGTGATTATAAAATTAGATATGAACAAAGTATATAATAGGGTTTTCTTGAGTTTTCTATATGATAAGCTACCGAATTGTTTTTATTCAAGGTTGGTTGGAATGGATTAGATGTCTTTATAGAACTTTAAAATATTCTATGTTGATCAATGGGTCTAGTAATAGATACTATGAAACATTCCATGGATTCAACTAGGGTGGTCTACTATCTCTTTATCTATTTAATATTCTTGTTAAGGTACTGGCTAGGGTTCTATCAAAGGAAAAATAGAATAAAAAATAAAGGGTATTTACATTACAATATATAGTTCCCTCAAATCCTATCCAATTTTTTGATAATACTTTTATATTGCATCATTCCTCACTCTATGACGATGTGGATTTTAAATCAATATTATCATGTTATAAAAAGGTTGTTGGATAGTTGGGTGAAGACATTTGATACTACTTATGAGTTTTATATTGGGGGTAAAAAATTGGATGGAATTATTAAAATATCAAGCAAACAGTTGCGCAAAATGTTACTTCAAAAATATACAAGTTCTTTTGACGTAATATTTCATAAGATGAAACTTTATATTAGATAGTATGCACATTCATGATGAAAATTTTACGAATTTTTGGTCAATTGCTTCATTGAATCCTTATCCTCTTATTTCCAATCCAAAATCGAAACCATTGTCTCAAACATGTTTATCTTGTAAAGGTCCTATAGTTGAAAATTATATTGCTTATTACAATGTTTTCATTCAAATTGATTTCTTAATATATTAGAATTGTAGTGAAAAGCAAACAATGGATTTTATCTTTTATTTATATAAGAAGGCCGTAACTTGTACATTTAATTAAACTTATTATGATCATATTTCATTTTTTTAAACAATGATACTATTCATATTCTTTAATTTATAGATAAGTCTCAAATTTTATATTGAAACTACATAAAAATATATTTACAAACTTGACATATAATATATATAAATAAAATAATGACAAGTAGACATAAATGTATTGATAAAGTTTAGAGTAGAAAATTCAAAAGCTTCAAATAGAACATATTAGATAGAATTACTTTATGATTGGATACCTTCCTAATTAGTCCATAAAGTCTATCTCATCCTTTTGTACATGCAATCACACTCCATAAACTTCTATAACATATATTTATTGCTTTAGTCAATAGGCATCAAACAACACATGTAACATTATTATCTATAAGAGTTTAAATTAGTAATAACTGAAATTGTGTTATATATTTTCCAAAATTATAATAAACTTAAATGGAAATGTGATTTATACAAATATTGATTAACCTTTGTATAGTTTCTCAATAAATATGTACAATTTAACATTTAATAGTTTTCATAGAATAACCTTTATAAATTACCTAGAAGCTCATCAAGTGAATTTCTATTTTACACCAGATATAGACAACAAGTAATTCACAACAATGACTACAATTCTTTGAGTATAATGTAAAAGGAATACAACCATATGATATTTCTTGTATATGAAAGATAGTAGTATTATGCCAAACCTAGTGAATTTACGTCAATACCTAATAAACACTAATTTAATTTAATTTAATTTAATATTTACCTAATTACAATTGTTTTTTAAACCAACTATGCAAAAAAATAAAAAATTATAAGCCCAATTTTTACAAATGCAAAAAATTGTAAAATCAAAACTATTCAAATTTAAAATATATGTAACTTTTTTTTTTCGAAAATCAAATATATACAAAGGCCAATTTTTTTAGAAATCAATTCTTTTGCAAAACCAAATATGCATAAAATCAAAATGCTCAAATTACATGTGTCACATACAAAAAAATTACAAATGGTTGATTTTTATGTTTTGAAACATAATTTGGGTCACCTTCCATAGAAATAATATAATCTTGATCTTCGTCATGTGGCATTGTTGCTTACCTTGATTCCTCTAAAAAGTTAATTTGTTCTATATAAGTCTAATCTTGAGGATGGTATGAACAACATTTATAATAGAAGAGTCTTTGGGGTTGTTCATAATTATGCAAGGGTTGGTGATGCAATAACTAGAGCTTTTTTCTTCAAAAAAATCCACACGTTTAGCCTCCGTAAGGGTGTGTGGATTATTCATAGTGAACTCCTATTAGAAATTATCCATAATTCTATGGTGAAATATTAAAAACACCAATGTTAGATCCAAATGATATGTATAGGTGAGTAGACCTATGAAATCTACATAATAATCCTCAACCATTAAATTAGAAATTTGAAAGGGTTACCCTTTCCCTTTTACATCGATTTAGTCACATTGAGCAATTTGGTGCTACCAATATTTGAATCCTGGTGTGGTCTACATCAATGATTGTTACAACCATTGAACTAAGGAATTGTTGGGCACTAAGTCAAGCTCCTATTTATAATTAATACTTAGAATTTTTCCTAGGCCAAAGTATTGATATAGAATCCCAAATACTTTGTTATTTTACTATCAATAGAGTTAGTGTGATACCTCAAGCAAATCAGCACATTAATATACTAACATTCAATGAAGCCTTGGATTATGATGGTATGGTGAGCATGGATCCCCATTAAGGTAAATATGAAGAGGTTCATGGTATCATTTGTGTGCTCAAAATATACTGCTTCAACTAATGAATCTTATTTCAAAGAATTTTGATCTTCATCATGTGATATTTTTGCTTCCTTTCATTCCTCTAAGAAGTTAACTCGTTCTTCATAAGCCTAATATTGAGGATGGTATGAACAAAGTTTATAAAAGAAAAGTCTTTAGGGATGCTCATCAATATGCAAGGGTTGGGGATGAAATAACTAGAGCATTTTTATTCCACTAGATCCACACATTTAGCCTCCTTGAGGGTGTGTGACATATAATGACCTCCTATTAGATTTTATCCACAATTGTATGGTGAAATATTTAAAAAAATCAATGTTTGATACAAATGATATGTATAGGTGAGTAGACTGGTGAAATCTACATAGTAATCCTCAACCATTGAAGTAGGATTTTGAAAGGGTTACCCTTTATATTTTACATTGATTTAGTCACATTGAGCTATTTGGTGTTACCAAAATTTGAATTTTAGTGTGGGCTACATCAACTATTATTCCAACCATTGAACTAAGAACTTCTTGGCCACTAAGTCAAGCTCCTATTTAAAATTAATACTTGGAAATTTTCCTAGGCTAAAGTATTGATATATAGTCATAAAGAATTTACAATTTTACTATTAATAGAGTTAGTGTGATACCTCAATCAATCAACACATTAATACACTAAAATTCAATGAATACTTGGACTATGATGGTATGGTGAGAATGGAGTCCCATTAGGGTAAACGTGAAGAGATTCATGGTATTGTTCTTATTCTCAAAATTTACTACTTCAACTAGTGACTCTTGTTTCAAATAATCTCGATATTATGGTAGAATTCAAGGGCAAAATTTATAGATAGATCAGAGGAACAACCATGGGGAGTAACTTTGAAGTAGTTTATGTTTGCCTGTATCTTTGCCAACTTGAGAAGCAAGTTTTTGTTAATGTTTTTGTGGATAATATTTTGTTCTATAAAAGATACATTGATGATGCCATTGGTGTTTGGCATGGCTCAAGGGAAAAACTTGATAGATTTTTGGCCACTTATGGATATTTCTACTCGAGCATTAAAATATCAGCATCTATTTCAGATACAGAAATGACTTTGCTTAATACTAGTTTTTTTAAAGGGCTTGATTTTGTTCATACAGGGATTTTGTGTACAAAGTTATTCTAGAAACCAATGAACGTCTATCAATAAATTCCACCTTCTTTTCATCATATTGTCCACCAGAAGAAGGCCTTCATTTTAAGTGAGCTCAACAAGTTCTTAGTCATAGAAAGCTCAAGAGAGAGCTTTATTTATGTTAAAAATAATTTTTTTAGTAGACTTAGAGCTAGAGGGTATAAGATTAATTTTTTTCTTTCACTATTTGAAAAATTCAAATTTGATGGAAGATCCTCTCTCCTAGACAGAGTTCTTGAAAGAGTTGCATGCAGATAAGGCACCAAAGTCAAACATGTTCCACTTATTTTGAGGTTAGACAATTCTGATTTTGCTAGGAGTATGCACTTGGACAAAAATGTTATTTCTCCCATGTTCAAAAAGTGGAGTAAGGATAGACAACTTAAACATATTGCACGAGCCATCATCTACTAGAGGAATCACAAACCTCTTAGATCCTATCTTTGCAAGAATAAAATTTTGTAAAGGGATTTTTTCTCCATATTTTTTATCGCATTTTTTAATGCACCTTTGTAATAGGGTGGGTGTTTTTTTGGGGGGTTGAGCCTGGGAATATTTAATATGTATTTTTTACCATTTGGTCTATAAACCTATGGTTTGTATTTAATGTTTGGGAATATTTTTTTATCCCACATGCATTATTTTTTGGCTTCTCCCTAGAGTTAGGATTATGAAAAAAGGATATTGTACCCCTCTAAGACTCACACTCCCCTAATGAGACCCAAAAGGTCGAAACACATTCGGAGTTTTTTAGTTGTATAATTTCTTTTTTTGGAATAAAAATTCATTTTCAGCATTTTTGTTCATTCCTAACTCATTATTTTTATATTTCTATAAAAACCCCATTAAAAAAATATTTTGTTGTGGTTATTATGCTCTTCACTTACCGCGTAACATGATCTGGTGAACCAGAAATACTCCAACACTAGTAGTATGCTCTTCACTTGCCGTGTAATACAATCTGGTGAATAAAAAACTAGCACATGTTTTTTTAATAGAATACTACTATGCCATATTTTCTTCTAAGATAAATTTACATTTATATAAGATTAGAGTTTACAATTTGAATTTAATTCCAAGATAACTTTATCATAATCTAAAGTGAAATTTAACAATTTTAGCTTAACACAATATATGTAATAAATATAAAAATATAATTTTGATACAAAATATAAAATGTGGAATACTATACTTAATTACGAATTAAAAACCCAATTTGTTAAGTGAGTGGATGTAGATGTATTAGGTATAAAATCATGAGTCATAAGACACCATAAAATGATGCAATTTATGATACCCAATTTCACATATAATCTATTATATGAAACCCTTGAAAAACCAAGAGTTAAGTTTATGAAAAATGCATATTTAATTAATTATAATAAATGTAGACCATGCATTTCATTTAAATGTGACAAAATTTACATCACCGCTTACTTACTCATATAGTTTGCACATAAAATTATAAACAATAATAACTTTATTTCAAACAATATATTATAAAAAAATACATACTATTTACAATAATACGTATTGTTAAAAGAAAGCTAATATAAACTTTAAAATACTATTTATAAAAAAAAAAAACAATTCATTTAATACAACTTTATGCTTTTTAAATCATTTATGTTTTTATTAACCTTATGAAAGCAGAGTATGCTATCTTAGAAAGTTGGAGGTAGGAATGTTGTAGTGTTACGGACTTTGATTCACACACAAAATGGATGAGAAGACTAAAGGTACGAGGTGGCAGGCATAAACCATCAAAAGTGTCTCTGCATATGCCCTGATTTTATAAGAGCCTTTCATTGGACTTTCTGACCATATGGACATTTCAATATAATTGCTTTCGACTGGACTTTTGCAAGTTGCTCCTCGTATCAGAAGCGATCACGGCCTTGAATGCATTGCATAGATAGATCGTCATGGTTTGACGTCGGGGGAGGTGTACCTCCACAAAATTTCCAGAACGACTAGATTCCACTCACTACCTCGTCAATGGTGCTTCCATTTTCAATATTGCACTGGCCTTGTAATTGTTGACTCGTACCAGACGCGATGGTTTCAACTCATTTCTTCCACCTAAATTGGGCTACACGGACTGATGTTTTGAATTGGAGAGAACCGTGGTAGACGGTATAATTTTTTCAAAATATTATGCTGATGTGATGTGAACGGGATTGTGGATGCACGGATATCTACTCATATTCCTTAGTTCCCAATAGTGCTAGCTCGTGTATTTAAACTGGCAAGGAAAACCGTGGTGTTGCACCCAAAATCTAAATCCATGGGTGGTAATGATGCAGGGAAAGGGGGTTGTTTCTGTCATTGACGATAAGGATTAAGTTGTTAGACTGCAAGTCACTTCAGACGGCGTCAACCCGACGGTCTTGTTGCCTTCTTCAAGACGGCATTACATAATGGCTCCTTACTCGTTTTTCACCATCGAAGTTGAACAACCATCACGGCGCCCACAATCGTCGGAGGACAGTTTTCCTTGACGCAGAATGTCTCCCAGACGGCGGATTTCCTTGACGGCAGGATGTCCGTGGTCGACAGGACAGCAAGGTATAGTCTCAAACGGCAGTCTTCAGACGGCACACTCCAGGAAGACACGGCAAGCTTCATGATGACATCCAGCATCCAGATCGATGGCAGTGTGGCGTGACGGCATTCTTGACTTCGTGGACAACCTCCTTCAGTTTTCTACATGACAGCCGTGAAATGAAGGGCACGCAAAAGAAAGGTCATTAAAAAGGAGAAATAAGGGAAATGGAAATGGAAGTGGACGTCAGCTGTTCATGACTTTCTCCGACGTCAACAAATTTGCGTCTTAGAAGAAAGACGAAAAATGGAGGGGAGGTGGAAGTGAACGTCAGCCAGCCTTAGAAAAAAAAGGGGAAATGTAGACACCAAAACAGCACCAATCCGATTATGTGACTGCAAACACTGATCGCTTTGACAAACACAGCCCCCAGGGCAGCCCTCAGAGGTTAAACAGTGGTCTTAACCACTTTCATAGCAATTTTGTAAGGTCAAGAAGCAATTTGGCACACTTGGACACTTTGCCCAGTATTCGGCTCACCCCGGACGAATTCAAAATAGAATCCGTCCCACCCCAGGATGAATTCAAAATAGAATCCGTCCCCGGGTGGGACGAATTCTAAGCAACGGGAAAACAGATAAATGGTGCCAAGTGGCAGCCCGGAACGATCGATTGATGACTCCGCCTCGCATGTGTGTGTAGGTGGACGGAGGGGCCGTTAGAAGACTCGTCACAAAAGGCATTTATCAAAGCTCAAGTCAATGGAGGACTCCCCTCCCTCGTGGGAAGACAAGATCGCCACATGGCGCCTATGACCAACACATGGCATTTGTGCTTCCCTCCCAAAAGAGACCCCATGGGTCTATAAAAGGTGGGACTTTTCTCACCCAAAATATACAGAGTTGAAGGAGTTTTCAAGCAACGAAGTCTTCGCCGAGTTGAAGACCCACTTGCATCCCTTTTGGTTCACCTTCCCACATCCACCAATCTCTTTTGCAAGGGAGGTTGTTGGGTGGCCTTTGGAAGCTCGAACCTGACCCAAATCCAACACATGGACACCTGAACCAACCAATTCGCCGACCCCCCAATCCTAAAAGGTTTTGGGCCCATCCCTAGTGGATTGGCGCCGGAATCAAGTGCCAACGGTGGGAGGCCCACTTGGGCACCCCCGCACTTTTTAAGTTTTAGAGCATTTTAGATTACTTTTCAGATTGCATTTTGTGTTATTAGGTTTGATTAACCCATAGCTGCAATTTTGTAACTTTTGGTCAGATTCTAGTATGTTTTGTGTTGCTTTGTTGTTTCGCTGACTTGTAGGTGTCGAGGTCAAATTCTCGAGGGTGGAGGCCAAATTGGGATAATCCGACCATCTGGGTCATCCCAAAATGGCCCCAATTACATAACCCCCATGTTTGCAGGCATTTTCCAGGTCTCGAAATCCGACATTGGAGCAGATGCAGGTCGGTTTCTTCAACACAGAAGAATTTGTCCCACCCAGGGACGAATTGCAATCAGAATTCGTCCTGCCCAGGGACGAATTCCAGTTAAAGGTAGATTGGCCAGCTGTCTCAGTGGCAGTGGCCTTCTGGTAACTTTTCCTATCTTCTATCAAGTTTTGAAGCCATTTGGACTCACTGTAATTACTGTTTCAGGCAAATGTTTACATGCATATTTCGTTAGTTTTAGAGAACAAACACTTTTCATTTGCGGCAGATGCTACTGACATCTTGGTTGTTTCTTTGTTCGCAGGAGAAGCAGCGGAGGTTAAGAACTCATCGACATTAGCGGCGGCATCATCTTGGCCTGCCCATTGCAATCGTGGGCACGCAAAAAGAGGAAGACTAAATCGCACATTGTAACATTGACAAATTTAACGCTCCTAGCCCCTAAAAAGGGTGGGGACGTCTATGTAACCGAGGATAAGATATTTGAATAAATAGGGTTGTGATTTCTTTACATCTTGTCTTTCGTTTCCAAGTTGTCTCTTTTCTCTGTTTTTGTGCATAAGGTTAAAGCGTTACATTTCGTCTTACATTACATGATTAGTGTTTCCTTTGCCCGAAATCTCGTGCTTTCAGTGGCGATCACGGTGGGACCTGTTCCCTGGTTTTTAAAATCACAAAAACTGATCAAAGTTTTGTGTTTGTGCTTGACAGGTACATTTTTTTTTTTGCAGACTGTTATTCGTCTCTGACAGGGACGAATTATTTTCTGCAATTCGGCTGACCCTGGGACGAATTCAAATTCGTCTCTGGGACGGACGAATTCTGTTCTACAATTCGTCTCCCAGAGGGACGAATTCCTGTCTGCGAATTTTCAAAGCAGAAATTCAGAAGCAACTAGAGTAGGCAGAGAAAAGGTAGGGATTTTTATCATCTCTGTTAAATTTTTTGTTTCTGTTTTTGTTTCTGTTTCTTTAATTGTTTTCATTTAATCTTGCATTGCATTAGGAAAAGTCAGGTATGCTAGTTTCATTTTTGTTGAATAAAACGAATCCCACACACATCACGAAATAATTTTAAACCAAGGAGCTGGTCGTAAGACCCCAACCCTTGATCAAGACCATTGGTGGATTTCATCACCACCTTGGCTTGATTTGCATCCATTTCCCGATTATCAACTGTTGTTAGGCGTAAATCCTAACGAAGACAGACCGAGCGTAGCTGGGGTGATTCCCATGCACGCGAGGATAAGTTTTCTATGGTAGGTGCCATTAACAGGACAATCCCCTTTCCGTACCGCCTACGTACCACGTACCTTCTGCTCTCATGTACCTATAGTCTCCCTCTTGTAAGGGCGGGTATATAGAGAGGTTGGTATATCGGCCTGGCTGGTATATTGAATGGGCGACCTTTTTGGAGTTATAAGAGCCTATATGATGCATTTAAACGTTCTACAAAACCTACAAAAACAAAACAAAACACCAAAATGCACTAAACCAGTTTATGGCACACCAATAATCCTTAAAAGAGATAATCACGGTTTTGTGAATGTGTGTGCTTAATTCTACTCAGTGTAGACAAAAAAAAAAAGAAAATCATAAAAACGAGATAAAAACTTATTTAGATAGCATAGAAGCACCGCAATGGTGTACACCCGTAGTCAAGCCCAATCAAGGGCAGAAGCTTCGGAAGGTACACAAAAATTAGGCACAAGTCGCCTTCACTTCAGTCCTGAGGATTTGGTCATACCGCCTTATAGGTCTAACCTACAAAAGAATCCAATTCAGAATCCTCGGTGGGGTATGCCTATTCAAAACAGCCCCTTTCGGGAAGATGCCTTACATGTAGACCTTGACATAAATAGAGAATCACCTCTTGAAGTTAGGCATGAGTGGCCACCGTGCGATGAAGCGTTAAACGGGCACACCGTCCATTTGGAGGGGCAATGTGGATATGGCATCCCTTCTTTACCTATCATCAGAACAAAGAGACCAAATTCGGAGCGCAGGGCTCCTTACATAGGGTGACCTAACTCCGCCCACCCCATTTACACCCATGAAAGGGAGTATGAGGAAAACCATCGCATTCCTCGAGGGCAACAAACAATGCGGGAACCTTGCATTTTTGCACCAGTAGGATATCATGATCACCCCTTGAGGCCAGAACCTCGAGCACATACTACCTACCTCGACAGAGGGAAGCGACCCCTTGAGATTTTAGAGCATCAAAACCAAGGTAAACCCATAGGAGGAACATTTGAACCTTCTAAACAAAACAGGGTAGATCAAATTGACCCAGCTGTCGCCAGATATACCACCCGTCAAGCCCAAATCATGCGGCTTAAACAAAGTCAACAAGAGATAGAGTATCAATACCGCTTGGATAAAGAATGCATGCAACGCGAAGCGGATGAGTTACGCTATGAAATACCTGAGAGGGGGCCAACCCCTCGCATCCAAAGAGGTGAACAGTATGAGAGGCATAATCCGTTGACGCAAGACAGGTCTCCACGACCTCGTTAAGCTCTGCCCCCAAGACCTCATAGATTCGAGAGGGAGGCAACTCCCCGAAATAATGATGGGTACCTTCAGCAAGAGCTTGATCAGGGTCATAGGTTTCGCCTAGAGACTCCTCAAGAATTTTACGAGGAGTATGAACCAGAAGAGTAATATGTTGAAAATCCCCATCAAGGCAGGAAGGATGCCATTTGGCCACCCCTCCATAGGCCTCCAGTTTATCGTAACTTGCAACAAGAGCAAACAAGAGAGGAAGAAATAAAATCTTCCGATGCATACCAAGCGCTATTGGAGCGTTTGGAGTCTGTGGAGACAAAAGTTGCTGGGCATCAAAAACCCACATTACGTCTACTCCGCAATAATCCGGTGCATCCCTCAGTGCCTACACCTCTTTACCCCGAACACTTCAAGTTGCCTCAATTGGCAGTTTTTAAAGGTGAAGAGGACGCACAAGAACACGTTACACGATTTCTAAGCCAATGCTTCGGAATCCAAGATAATGACGCATTATTGCTTAGAACATTCATAACCACATTCGTAGGCCCTGTCTCGGATTGGTTCACACAACTGCCCAAACACAGCATAAGCAGCTTAGATCAGCTAGTAGATGCGTTTCTTGAACGTTTCGCTTTCAACACAAGGCAGAAGGCATCACTTAGTGATCTTGCTAGCCTTAAACAATTTGAGGAGGAAACAATGGCAGCGTATGGGAACCGATGGAGAGCTTTGCTTTCTAAGTTACCCTACCGTCCTCCCATGTCGGACCTCACGCAAATGTTCGCAAAAAGTTGCTTAAAATCAATCTCCGGTCTATTGTTGCTGCGACAATATGACAGCTTAGAAGAAGCTTTGGCGCAAGCAGAGTCATAGAAGATATTAAGATAGGCGAAGGCACAATTGCCAAGCCTAAGAAGAAAGAGTGGAATAAAACCACTAAAACTGGGATAACGCAACCACAACATGCTGCAGTCAACCAAGTTGCGATAAATGTTCCTGCACCTATGCAAGAAACGTAGCCTCAAAAGGCTAACTACCAGGCAGTGCCTCCTGCTTACGAAAGAGATAACAGAAGACAGGAGCAGTATCAGCAGCGTCGCCCTAGGCGACAATTCACCCCGTATGCAGAGTCTAGGGACTCCTTATTTGACCGCTTGTCGGCGGCAAATTTAGTTACTCTACCATAAATCCAAATTTTTGACCCTAACATTCCCAAGCCTAGGGGGTATAGGGAGGAATTGTATTGCAGATTCCATAGGCGCAGAGGACATGACCTAAATGGGTGCTGGAAATTCAAAGAACTAGTCCAGGATTTGATCTACAATAGAACATTGGTCGTGGACAACCCCATCGCACCAAACAACCAACAAATGGGGGTATTCAAGGACCCCTTGCCTGCACATGAGGCACAGACAAAACCGCTCCAGATTAACGAGGTGCGACAAGATCTTCCCGCACAAGGATTTGTGGGAATGATTAGCATTGTAACAAGGAACAGAAGATACCCAGCAGTTACCCCCGAGATAGCTACGAGGGAAGTTTCATCGACATCGTAGCCTCAACAACGCCCAATGTAGTTACCTTCGCCTAGACCTGAGGTCACGATACGAACCAAACTCACGCAGAGTTTGCGGACCACGTCGGCTAGGCTGTCCATCTACGAGCTTATTCAAAAATTAGCTCCCCATAGAGAAGCTCTTATGGACATTTTAAAAGCCATTGAAGTACAACCCCACGAAGCAAATTCTTTCAACGCCTTCGTGGGACATGTGAAACAATGTACGAAGCCTGTCATCACATTCAGAGAAGACGAGGTCAAAACGATATCAAATGACATGCTGGATCCACCCCTGCATGTTATTACGTGGGTCAACAGGATCTCGTACAAGAGAGTGCTGATAGATACTGGCTCGTCCAGTAACATTATAACCACTACAACATTGAAACATTTAAAACTGCCAGCCTCTCACATCACTGCTTCCACGTACACACTACGAGCTTTTAACGATGCAATTTGCTCGACAGTCGGCATGGTTGTTCTGCCTATACAGGTAGGACAAAATTCAATACCCACACTGTGCCATGTGCTGGAAGGCGAAATGGCTTATAATATACTGCTAGGGCGGCCTTGGATCAGGGACATGAAGTGTGTCCCCTCGATCGCACACCAATGCTTGAAGTATGCCTATGAAGGGCAAATACATGTAGTCCCAATGGACTTAGAGCCCTTCAAGTATTGCAATGCGGTACAATTCATACCTCAATCGACCCTCCCATCAACGCATTTGGATTTTCAATTGAATCCATCTAAACAGGGTCCGATACCGCAGGCACCATTGGTGGCCAACAAGGCAAAATCCCAGCCAGGTGAGACTTCATCACCTACTCCTTCATCATCAACGCCACCTATCATGGCCCAACAGAAGGACAAGGGAAAGGAAATCATGGAAGAGGTTAAGCCTCTAGAAGAGGGGTTGCCCACGATTTCAACAATATCAACAGAGGAAGCGCCCAACGCAACAGAAACCAAGATTCCTGAACCACCAAACATGGAATGGACTCGGAAGGACTACCGTTTCCTCCCACCCAATCATCAATAATCACTCGTTGAAATGGCCGAGACAGGCTTGGGAGAATATTTAGTGCAAAATGTTGTGGCAACCCCCACACTGGAGTCAGTACAAGACATGGGAAGACCTCGCCTTCCCATTGGAACAATCGTCCCTCTAGGCTACCCACCGAACCAAACGAATTTTGTGTATGGGGGCATTGATCATGGTTCACGAACCATGCGAACAAAAGGAAACAGATGAAGAGCCTTTTGTCGAAAACATCAATTATCTGTCAAACCCAGAATTTGCCCTAAAATATCTCGAACAATGCAATTGGCATGGGTATGGGCTAGGCAGATATGAGCAAGGGATGCGAATCCTTTTCCAACCAAGATATCAGATGCCATATGATAAGTCAAGGGTAGGGTTCAACCATCCCCTGCCATTAGACATCTTGGTTGAAAATATGCAAGGCCTATAAATAGGCAACAAGGGGGGATTGGCACAAGACCCGTACGCCAATCCAAACGCAGAATACACATTAGGGGATTATCTCCCATTGTCTACAAACACCCCTGGAAATAGCAATAATCCCTCTCCTTTGCTAGAGAGAGGTGAAAGTTCAGAGAGCAGTCCTCAAAGAGAACAACAACGACTTCCAGACATTTTTCTGAAATTGTTCCCCTTAGAGGTTCCAGATGAAATAACACAGTCTCAAAAGAATCGGGTCCCTCCACTAAGAGTGGAACAACCGCAATGGGACCAGATTAATTCACTGGAACAGGAAGAGTCGTCAATGTCGCAAGCAACAGATGCTGAAGAGGATGAACAACTTTGGATCTATGAAAGCAATTCAAAAGATGAAACTGAAATGGACTATCTCAGACATGTGCGATGACATCACCGTGCTCTAACTCATGAAGATCTAATGGGACAAATGAGTATATAGTTAGGACATGAATGGCACATAGACCCAACGAGGTGGGACCAAGTGTTAGGCCTATGGCTCCAAATTCAAGATGAGCATCGTCCACCTCGAGATCCCATCATGACAGCAGTGCCAAGGGAAGACCCCGCCTTCCTTTTCACACATAGAGATGAATTTGCATCTAGAGAGGATCCATTCGTGCCTGTTACCGTAGAGCCAGATCCAGAGTATAGGGAACATCTAAAAGAATCATGTCATCACACCCACGGTTCTGGAGACCAAATTCATTCCATCCACATGATCTCCATTGATTTGACCGCACCCATCCGCAATCCGACCAATCCATCATGGTCATTGCATATAGACATGGATGCCATCGAGCGGGATCGCGTCAATTCACCATTGTCACCATCGTAGTACTGGCCTTTCGGTGAAATGCTTTATTTTACCCCAAGGACAACTCAGGATATTTTTCAAGTCGAAGAGGAACCCGAGGTTCCAAACGCAGATCTTAACTCAGCTGATGATATCCATTTAATCCCAACTCCACATCAGTTGGAAGACGGATCTCACATGTCAGTCGAGGAGACGACTGACGTAGACATCGACATAGATCCAATGAATCCACGGATTCTCAAGCTGGGGGTAAGCCTTTCCCCCGAGGAGCAAGCTGATTACATTGCCCTTCTTAAAGAAAAGGAGGTTTTTGCATGGTCGTACAAAGATATGCCAGGACTAGACCCGCAGCTAGTCATGCACAACTTAACGCTTGATCCAAAAATCAAGCCTGTAAAGCAAAAACTAAGAAAGATGCACCCAAAAGTAGCCTTGATGGTCAAAGACGAATTGCAAAAGCTATTGGATGCACAATTTGTCATCTGCGTGGATTATCCGCCATGGTTGTCCAACATGGTTCCCATCAAGAAGCCCGACGGGAGGATTCACATATGCACCGACTTTCGAGACCTAAACAAAGCGAGTCCTAAGGATGATTTCCCCTTGCCAAGCATCGACGCATTGGTAGACGCTACAACAGGTCACGAAATGCTCTCCCTAATGGACGGTTTCTCAAGATACAATCAAATTCGTATCAATCCTGAAGACCAACTCAAAACGGCATTCACAACGCCTTGGGGGACATTTTGTTATAAGGTCATGCCTTTTGGCCTTAAAAATGCTGGCGCTACATACCAACGTGCTATGACTTATATCTTCCATGATTACATGCACAAAACTTTGGAAGATTACATGGATGATTTGTTAGCCAAGTCTCTCTTGCGCTCAGATCATCTCGATGACTTAAGCAAGATTCTTGATCGCCTCATAGAGCATAAGGTCAGACTGAATCCCAAGAAGTGCGTGTTCAACGTCACATCTGGAAAACTCTTGGGTTTTATAGTCTCCAATAGAGGCATCAAAGTGGACCCAAACAAAGTCAAGGAAATCCTTGAAATGGCTCCCCCAACCACTATCAAGCAGCTCAGAAGTCTGCAAGGAAAGGTCGCGTCGATTAAATGCTTCATAGCGCAATTATCTGACAAATGCCGACCAATGAACAAATTATTGCACAAGGGGGTCACATTTCATTGGGATGACGAGTGCCAATCAACCTTTGACGAAATCAAACAATACTTGGCTTCGCCGCCAGTATTGGCACCGCCTAGACCAGGTGTGCCGTTCTACTTATACATCTCAGCTATCGAGGTGGCACTAGGTGCAATGCTAGCCCAGAAGAATGAACTTCACAAAGAACAAGGCTACTTATTATCTTAGCCGCACCCGGTCGATTACGAACTTAACTATGCATATGTTGAAAAACTCGCTCAGCAGTGGTGTTTGCTACCAAAAGGCTACGCCACTACATGCTGAGCAACACTACGTATGTTCTATCTAAGGAGAATCCATTGCGATACATGATGAGTCATACTTATCATAGTAGTCGCACAGAAAAATGGATCATGTTGTTGACGGAATTTGATATTGAGTTTATTGGGCAAAAATCTATAAAAGGACAAGTCATAGCCGATCAACTAGCAAAGGCTCCTCTTGAAGACGATCAGCCTCTAGTCATAGAACTACCCGATGATGAGGTCTTCCATGTCTCAGAATCGCCAGATTCTGAAGAGCCTGAGTCTCAGGCCGACATAACCTTATTTTTTGATGGTTCTAAATGCGAGCAAGGTGGTGGTGCAGGAATCGTATTCTTCACACCGCAGGGCGCTCCAATGCCCCTGTCATTTAAATTAAACTTCCAGTGCACCAACAACAATGCAGAATATGAAGCCTTGCTCCTAGGTCTTCAAATAACAATCGCCATGAATATCAAAAGACTAAACATCTTTGATGATTCGCTATTAATCGTCAATCAAGTCAAGGGGGTATATCAATGCAAATGTCCAGTTCTGAAGGCCTATAAAGCCCTCATGGATAAATTCCTGGCAAAAATTGAGTGGTATGACATCGAGGCACTCCCTCGATCATCGAATCATTTTGCGAACACAATGGCCTCCTTGGGGTCACTAATCCTGCAAGACCTTTCCGGTGATATAACAACCATTCAGGTCAAAACCTTATCGCAACCCACGATGGAGCGCGCAAGCTCAGACTTGATGCCAGAAATCCACATGATCCAGATCGAACCATCTTTGGATAAGTTCTTTCGAATTTGAGACTATTTGAAACATGCCAACTGGGGGTCTTTGTTCTCCCCCACTCCCATTAATAGCAACACAATGCTATTCTTACAAGTTCTATCCCAATCAGCATTTGTTAGGGAAGAACTCCAAAAGGGATTGGTTGTTCAAACTGTCGAGGTATCCGATCAACGGATCGGTATTTACCCATAAGAGACTACCTCAAGTTAGGTAATCTACCCTTTGGATTGACGCAAACCGCAAAACGAACATTCAAACAGAAAGCAGCAAAATATGTCTTGATAGGAGACATTTTGTATCATCACAGCTACGACGAAATTCTTCTTCGTTTCTTGGACCAGCAAGAGTCCACTTGGGCAGTCACCCAAGCGCATGACGGTACATGTGGCGGCCACTTCAGTGGTATGGCCATTGTAAAGCGCATTCTTTGCATGGGCTATTATTGGCCATCTTTAGAGCGAGATTGTTGCGCGTATGTCAAGAGGTGCGTAAAATGTCAACATCATGCCAATTTAATGCATGCACCTTCCCAGGCCCTACAGACAGTCCAGTCTGCTTGGCCATTTTTGTAGTGGGGCCTCGATCTAATCGAAAAGATCTCCCCTGCATCGTCGAGCCGTCACACATTTATCATAACGGCCACGGAATATTTTACCAAATGGGTGGAAGCAATTTCGTTAACCTCTACGACTGGACCCCGCATTGCGGAGTTCATTTTGCATTACATCATATGTCATTTTGGTATTCCATCCAAAATAATCTCGGATAATGGGCCATCATTCAAGAACAAAGACGTGCGTGCTTTAACCACAAAGTACAAAATTCAGCACAACTTTTCAACACCCTACTATCCGCAAGCAAATGGGCAAGCAGAGGCGTCAAACAAAATGCTAGTCACTATCCTTAAAAAGACCGTCGCAGACAGTCATAAGGATTGGCACATACAAATCCCACTTGCCCTTTGGGCTTATCGAACTAGCATTCGGACGCCCACTGGGGCAACTCCGTTTTCACTAGTGTATGGCTCAGAGGCAGTAATGCCTCTCGAGTTGGAAATTCCTTCCCTCCGCATATCAATGCAGGAATTCATCGATGATGACACTACACGGCAGGCCCGGTTAGACCAACTTACGTTTCTTGACGAAAGACGCGTTAATGCTCTCGAGCACTTACGTATCTATCAAGAGCGGCTTAAGAGAGCTTACAACATGAAAGTTCACCTAAGAGACTTTCGGGTTGGTGATCTGGTTCTGAAGGAAAACCAACTAAACTCTAATTTGCCGTCCCATATGAGAGACAAATTTGTGGCAAATTGGCTAGGTCCTTATGTCATTGATAGCAAAATAGGACCGGGAACGTACAGGCTAGCTTCTCTTGACGGTATCAAGGAAACAGAACCCTTGAATATCAGTCATTTGCGACCATTTCATATCTAAGAAAGCCATATACCAAAAAAAAAAAAAAAGCTCCAAGGATTATCGCAATCTCTTGGTCAATCCAAAAATCTCCAAGGATTATTGCAATCTCTTGGTCAATCCAAAAAGCTCCAAGGATTATCGCAATCTCTTGGTCAACCTAAAAGCTCCAAGGATTATCGCAATCTCTTGGTCAATACAAAAAGCTCCAAGGATTATCGCAATCTCTTGGTCAATCCAAAAATCTCCAAGGATTATCGCAATCTCTTGGTCAACCTAAAAGCTCCAAGGATTATCGCAATCTCTTGGTCAATACAAAAAGCTCCAAGGATTATCATAGTCTCTTGGTCAAAAAAATCAAGAAATTCAAAAAAAAAAAAAAAAACAAAAATCATCAAAAACAACAAAGATTTGCATCTCAATTCTAGGCATACTCGAATTCATCAAAAACATAAAAAATACCAAGCATAAATTTTACCACACAACAGTCAGTGGTCTGGGAATGTACCAAGAGTTTCAGTGATTCAGTCATCATTTTCCTCTTTAGCCATGTAGTGTACCAAGTCGAACATATTTTATGAAGGTAGAGTCATACTTGAAATACACCTTGTTACGTAACATCCCAACACAAATCAAAACACTAAAATTCCCAAATTGTGTGAACGAAAGACGAAACATGCAAAATAATCTAGGTCACCACAAGCGAAACGGTTATCTTGCTCATCCCCCTATGCGAATGACCCCTAGAATGCTGAGAGTTGGCAAAAGGACAAGCATCCTCCCTACCCAATTCCCTAAGAATCCCTAAAGTTCTCAACAATTGCAAAACACAAAAATTTGCAAAATGTCAAAACTCCAAATTTGAAAAACTATAGTGCACACATCAAAAGGCACAAACAACAGTGATTTTCGTCACTCAATATCCCCAATCCCTTGCTCAAAAAAAAAAAAAAAACAAATCAAAATAAACAGTGATCTCATCACTACAATGAGCAAGTATCCCAATACAATTGAAGAAAAGAAGGGAGTTGACCTTGAATCCCTAGAACTCTCAGCATTCTATAGGTCATAAGGCAAGCTTTAGTACCAATTTGGTTGATAGCCTATCGGTAACACAAATAAACCTCCCGCATGACGATATATCTGTCACATTAACTTGCGTATAGATCAATGTTTGCATGTGGATGAGCTAGCTTATGGCATCCTGGATTACACCACAGATTAATCTTAGTACATACAACAAAGGAATTCGTGGAGCTAATTAGGTGATCCTCGATGACAGGTTCGGTTGAAAGCCCATCTGGCATTGGCGGTATCCTAACAAATACCACTAAATGAACTCAATTGCACACACAGGGATGTTAAATAACTCGGTCAAAAATAGGTCCGATTCATACCTTGTTCAAAAGTCTTGTAAGATAAAGTACAGTCATGGATAGTGAGATAAAACCGTCTGAATCTCAGAAAATCATACATTCATCCCAAAACCATCTGCGCTACTTATCATCCTTATGATACCATCAGAAAATAAAAAAACAAAAAAAAACAAAAAAAAAAAAACCAGGTAAATAAAGAGCTTCTTAAACAGCCTACAGTGCAATCACCACAAATATCATTCATCCATTTCAATTTGCATATCACAAAGACATCTAAAACATTTGAATTCATCATAACATCTGCATTCATAAAAATGAATAAACATGCATAACAAAAATCACATCATCACATGTACAAACCCAAAAATAAAACAGGTATATATATATATATCGTCAAAAAGATGCCCGCAGGCTACAAAACCGGTCCTCAGACCCCGCAATATATCCAAGAACCCAACCTAAGGCGTCGGCCACCATGATCATGCAGGATCGGTGCGACGGGAACTACCCCCCGTGGTGTGGGTCCTACGGGACCCTGCAGGGTGGCTACTACTAGCCCCCGCATCATGCCTGCTACCACCCCCCTCATCTAACCACCTACGACGAGATGATGCTGACTGCTCAGTCAAACTATCCCTCGTCCGTCGAGAAGATCTACTGATCGAAGGCTTAGGGAGCCGCCCGCCAATGCGGATGACCTCCCTCTCCAAGTTTATCCGGTACAGACACCACTCTGCCTCTCACCGATGATAGATAGACAATGCATCATCGCACTACGCCAAAACTCTATCTCGCTTTGCCAACTGAGCTCGTAGAAGATCCCTCTCCAGATCTCGCATCCGCAGCAGCTCTGTAAGTCGTGCAACCTCATCGCCTACATCCGACCCCACCTCCTCTGTATCTGCCGGACGCATAGGACTCGCGGGGATAGTAGCTTGCTCAGGCTCCAAATGCTCCTCCACATCCTGCATGACCGACTGCTCTGGAACACCCAAGTCTACATCCTCATCTCCCACATCCACCATGTCTGCATCATCCAACGGCCCCCCCAATCACCCCCTGTCGCCTCAGCACCCTCCACTACCGCCTCTGCGCCTCCTAGTGGACCCTCTCCTCTCCAGCACCGCAATACCCACCATGAGTCATACTCAGTGGTAGTACCGACGTCATCCATATTCGGGACCTCAATCACCGCATCCAACTCCTCACCCAATGGCACGGTAATCGATGGCTCTAGATCCCTCTCATCTCCTCGATGCCGATAGCCTACGGGCTCACCAAGAAACCCCTGGTGCACCCCAAACTGTCGTGTAACCCGATGGTACGGAAAGAACTCATGCTCCGTCCCGTGCCGCCCAGTCAACCATCGCTCCCTCCGTACCCGTTGGAGCCACTCTCCAGCCTCAGGCCAGGCTGGACAATCTCGATAGGGATGCCAAAACACCTCCCCTGGAGTGAGCCGATAAAAGGCATCAATGTAGTGCTCAACGGCACCTGCCCATCGCCGACTCTGCCCCTGCTCCGTAGACCGTTGCCACAAAGCTGCATAACCAATCTCCTCATCCTCCATCACCACCCGAGTCTTTCATGGTAACCCGGTAGGCCTCTCAAAATCTATGTGCTGCCAACCCCAGCACTGCAACAAAAAACTGTAACTGACACCCTTTCGCTGTCGACAGCGGACCCCGTACAGCTCCCCGTAAAGCTGTGCCAACAAAGTCTATCCCCATCTCAGAATCAACGGTGCCTCTATCGGGCAATCTGCCAACTGCCACACCAAATCCAGCAGGTTCCACGGGAACCTCGCGCTCGACGAATCGGGGAGAAGAATGTTAGAAATGAGGCCCATCAAGAATGCGTGCCTCACTCCTAACACCCCCCTATCCTTCCACCAGCTAACCAAAATCTCGCTAGCCTGGCAATCCACCTCGGCTGTCTCCACTGGGTCTGCTACCAGCTCCCCCCCATGCCCAAAACATCTCGTAAGTATAGCAGTCTGTTGATCAAACGGAGATGTCCTAATAGGCAGACCATCTATCAGAATCTGAAGCAACCGATAGACGTCCTCAAGAGTCACAGTCATCTTCCCTGTCGCGAGATGGAAAGTATTGGTCCGCGGATCCTAAAGCTTGATCAAGGCCGTCAGATAGGCCTGATCTGAAACCACAAGCTCCAGTCGAGCCACCTGCTTGAGCCCAAGGGCATCAAGCCATTCCCAGTCATCATCGGTCAATGCCAACCGTGCCTCAGTAAATGCAGCGGGTACACGGTATCGGCTCCTAACAACCTGCAAGAAAAAAAAAAAAAATCACGGATCAAATTTTTAGTTCTAGGGTTTCTAACCTTAACTGATAAACAAAAACATCACAACAACTAAAAAAAAAATCTTAAAGTTTTGAAAAGCGTCAACACAAAAACAATGCATTAAATTAAAGCAAAATAAACCCTACGGTCACTTACAGGTCTCGCCTCGGCTCCGCCGCTCGAACCAGTTTGTGCACTCATGATGGCAGAGAGAATTCCAACAGTGCTTCGCTTCGCATAATTACCTCCTCCTCCCAGAGCTCCAAAATCGCAAGAAAAAAATGACACAAATGAGCCCAAAATCAAGTTTTGGCCATTAAATAGGCCTTTTGCACTGGAATTCGTCCTTGACTGGGATGAGCGCTCTTATTAGTGCTCGTCCCACCCAGGGATGAATTCTCCAGCTAGAATTCGTCCCACATTGACTGGGATGAGCGCTCTTATTAGTTCTCGTCCCACCCAGGGATGAATTCTCCAGCTAGAATTCGTCCCACCCAGGGACGAATTCAGGCCAGCATAAAAAAAATCAACAAAAATGACTAAAAATGCACTAAAAACAGACAATAAAATTGCCCGACAGGATTGCTACTGCACCTGAAAACAAGGGCATCCAAAATCGACATTGGAGTCACAAATTGTCACTATCATACTCCCTAAGAATGCTACCATAGCTGGACCACTCCACGGGAAGACGGATTTTAGACAATTTCATCCCCAAACGACATCACAAAAGGGTCAAAGCCCACTCAAAAACAATACAAAATTCAACAAAAATATAGAAAAACATCACCAGACAAAAGTGCTCTTACACTTAACCTCTAGGCAAAGAAAATTGATGTCGAGGTCCAAATTATCGCTCTACTACTTCCCCAAAAAGGCTATCATAGCCGGACCGCTCCATGGGAAGTTAGATTTTTGATGATTTCACCTCATTACGGCATCACCAAAAGGGTTAACACCCACCAAAAATAGGTCCAAATGTTGGAAAAATTGCACACGCTTAACGGTAAACCCTCTAAAGGCAACCTTGCACAAGTCATCTTGGGTCAAGCGACTCGTCGCTTCTCTCACGAAGGTCATTCCCTCATCGATTCATCGCTTGAGGGGGTAGTCACACTTAGTCACCAACCAACAATCACACACCCAATTAAGGAAAACGACATGCATTCAAAGAATCATTGACAAAGACAATCACGCTCCTCGCTGGGGCAGTAAACAAGCAACAATCAAATCAATCAAACACTTGGCATTTCGTGAATCATGAACACAAGGTTCCCCTTGAGGATAAAAACGCCCTTCACTTGTTCATGACTGATCAATGTCTAAGTTCAAGTCACACCTCACCAAAATAGGTTAATAATTGAAATCAAATTCCTTAGCTCGTCAAAAGCAAGGATTCAAGAATGCATGCCCTTTCCATACTTGGGGCATCAAAATTTGGTTAGGTTACCAAGAAACCCTAATCATTAGTGCTTTGGTTATCTATTTTTGCTCAGCACTACGTCACCCGTAGCGCTTCCCAAAAAGGGGCATCTGTAGACACCAAAACATCACCAATCCGATTATGTGACTACAAACACTGATCACTTTGACAAACACAGCTCCCAGGGCAGCCCTCAGAGGTTAAACAGTGGTCTTAACCACTTTCATAGCAATTTTGTAAGGTCAAGAAGCAATTTGGCACACTTGGACACTTTGCCCAGTATTCGGCTCACCCCGGGACGAATTCAAAATAGAATCCGTCCCACCCCAAGACGAATTCTGAATCCGTCCCTGGGTGGGACGAATTCTAAGCTTAATGGGCAAAAAGACAAATGGTGCCAAGTGGCAGCCCAGAACAGTCAGTTGATGACTCCTGCTTCGCACGTGTGTGTAGGTGGACAGAGGGGCCGTTAGAAGACTATCACAAAAGGCATTTATCAAAGCTCAAGTCAATGGAGGACTCCCCTACCTCATGGGAAGACAAGACTGCCACATGGTGCCTATGACCAACACATGGCATTTGTGCTTCCCTCCCAAAAGAGACCCCATGGGTCTATAAAAGGTGGGAATTTTCTCATCCAAAATATACAGGTTGAAGGAGTTTTCAAGCAACGAAGTGCTTCCGAGTTGAAGACCCACTTGCATCCCTTTTGGTTCACCTTCCCACATCCACCAATATCTTTTGCAAGGGAGGTTGTTGGGTGGCCTTTGGAAGCTCGAACCTGACCCAAATCCAACACATGGACACCTGAACCAACCAATTCGCCGACCCCCCAATCCTAAAAGGTTTTGGGCCCATCCCTAGTGGATTGGCGTCGGAATCAAGTGCCAACGGTGGGAGGCCCACTTGGGCACCCCCGCACTTTTTAAGTTTTAGAGCATTTTAGATTACTTTTCAGATTGCATTTTGTGTTATTAGGTTTGATTAACCCATAGCTGCAATTTTGTAACTTTTGGTCAGATTCTAGTATGTTTTGTGTTGCTTTGTTGTTTCACTGACTTGCAGGTGTCGAGGTCAAATTCCCGAGGGTGGAGGCCAAATTGGGATAATCCGACCATCTGGGTCGTCCCAAAATGGCCCCAATTACATAACCCCCCTGTTTGCAGGCGTTTTACAGGTCTCGATATCCGACATTGGAGCAGCAGTAGGTCGATTTCTTCAACACAGAAGAATTCGTCCCACCCAGGGACGAATTGCAGTCAGAATTCGTCCTGCCTGGGACGAATTCCAGTTAAAGGTAGATTGGCCAGCTGTCTCAGTGGCAGTGGCATTCGGTAACTTTTCCTATCTTCTGTCAAGTTTTGAAGCCATTTGGACTCACTGTAATTACTGTTTCAGGCAAATGTTTACATGCATATTTCGTTAGTTTTAGAGAACAAAGACTTTTCATTTGCGGCAGATGCTACTGACATCTTGGTTGTTTCTTTGTTCGCAGGAAAAGCAGCGGAGGTTAAGAACTCATCGACATCAGCGACGGCATCATCTTGGCCCACCCATTGCAATCGTGGGCACGCGGAAATAGGAAGACTAAATCGCACATTGTAACATTGACAAATTTAACACTCCTAGCCCCTAAAAATGGAGGGGACATCTATGTAACCGAGGATAAGATATTTGAATAAAGAGGGCTGTGATTTCTTTACATCTTGTCTTTCGTTTCCAAGTTGTCTCTTTTCTTTGTTTTTGTGCATAAGGTTAAAGCGTTACATTTTGTCTTACATTACATGATTAGTGTTTCCTTTGCCCGAAATCTCATGCTTTCAGGAAAAAATTGAAGGGAAGGGAAAGTAGACTTTATCCCACATCGTCAAATCCGTGTGTTAGAAAAAATTGACGGCAAGTGGAAGTTGACATCAGCCGTCTATAACTTTCTCCCACATCGTCTAATCTGCGTGTTTGAAGGTTTATTAGTATGAAACGAATTTCCACCGAAAATAAAATGGATGGGACAGCAGTGGTAACGAATTTCTCATTTCTAAAATTATCATAATTGGTGGGATCGTAATGTACGACATATGTTTCTTATGCTAACACATTTGCGAATAAAATCAATATATTCCACCAATGAATGTTTAACTCTACGAGACGTAGTAAAAGGCATAGCATCCATGGGTGGTAACAAAAGCTAGAGATTACAGAAACTCTTGGTTGAGGAAATGCTCTATAGGGATATGATTTAAACAACATTAGATGGAAACTACAGTCATCTACATTTTGACATGAGTGTTAATGATGGAGGAAACAAATTTCCTAATATTGAAATGCTCATTTTCCTAGTTAAGAAAAAAGTGCATAGAGCTTTTGAGCCCACAATCGAGAAAAGATGTCAGAAGAATGCCGACAATAAAGAAAATATGTCAGAAAAATGGTTGGGATTATTATGGTATAAGGTCAAATAACCTTGAGCAACTGAATACTCACCCTTAGTTGTGTTGTTCCATCCAAAACAATCTTTTTCATGGGACCAAGAGAGGGATCTCATATGAAGGATGCCTTGGATATCTTGTCTTTGCTTTTCTGGGATTTGAATAGGCCAGTCCTCAATAGGGATCCAATATCTACCAAAATTTGAATTACCAGTATGGTACCGATAGTAATTAGCCACATTTATCCAATTAGCTCGGTGAAGCTCCTCCATCCAAGGCCTCCAATCAGGAAACTGAGTTATCAAAGGCTTGTGACCATCCCAAGAATCTGTCCAAAAATTTGCATGTTGACCATTATGAATGATCCAAAATAATTTTTTCTTTATAAAATCCTCACCGGTCTTAAGATCTGCTAAAATAGGAGAACCTTTGGTAGGAAGTTGATAACGAACAAGGTCTTCGGGACTTTTGTTCTTAGCATATTTAGCATGGAGATTATTGACCCAAAGAGCATTGGGGTTATGCAACATCCTCTAATATAATTTAGCAGCTAAAGCTTTGTTGTTATTAATTGAAGACCAGAATCCTAACCCCCCTTAACTCTTAGGAAGACAAAGTATCTCATTTTACCAAGGCCCATTTTCCTTTCTCCTTAGTACCACTCCAAAGGAAACGATGACTGATTTGATCCAATTCTCGAAGAACAGCCTTTGGGATATTCAAAACGGAAGAAACATAAATAGGAATAGCTTGAAGGACTGATTTTACCAAGGTGATTCTACCCCCTAGAAGAAAGCCACTTGTTGGTCCACTTTCCAATTTTCTTCTTGACTTTGTCCAACAACCAATTCCAATCTTTATTTTTTTGCCTTTGAATATTTATGGGAATATCTAAATAAGTGATTGAAAAAGAGGTCTTCTTATATCTTAATTTATCCAAGACCATGGATTCCTGTCTAGCAGAGCAGTGAAAGAAAATAACTTTAGATTTATCTTCATTGATCAACTGCCCGATAGCCTTAGAAAAATAGCTAATGATTTGCTTAATATTAGAAGCTTCCTTAACTGTAGCTTTACCTAAAAGAGTAGAGTCATCCAAAAATTGAAGATGAGAGATAAGTCTAGCTCCATGAGCAATGGTAACTCCCTCAAGGGTTTTGTTTTCCCTCTTTTTGGTTATAGTCCTACTCAAGCATTCAGCAAGAATTATGAATAAATAAGGGGATAGCAGGTCACCTTGCCTAATACCTCTAGAAGCTGGGAAAGACTGAGAAGGTATGCCATTGATAATAACTAAGTAGGAAACTAAAGAGGTACATCCCATAATCCAATCCATACAATCCTTAGAGAAACCAAATTACCTCAAAATTTTGATAAGGAAGTGTCAATCCACTTTGTCATAAGCTTTGGATAAGTCTAATCGAATGAACATGGAAGGAGAATTTTGCATATCCATAGAATGGATGGCTTCCTAAGCAAGAACTATCTCATCTACTATTTGACGGAATTCCACATAACCCCCTTTCTTTGGGGAATAATCTTATGCAAAAGAGGCTTCAACCTTTCTGCCATGATTTTAGTAATGATTTTGAGAAGAACATTACATAAAGCAATAGGTCTAAAAGTTGAGATATGATCAACCTCTTGATCTTTTGGAACAAGAGTAATATAATTTTTATTGATAACCTTCAAAATTTCTTTGGCTTTCCTGGCTTCTTCCACCACCTCTAATAAATCAACATGAGGCATATCCTAGAACTCTTGGTAGAACTCAATAGGAAAACCATCAGGACCTGGGGTTTTCCCTTTTTGCATTTTAAAAACTACTTGTTGAAGCTCATTAATAGTAACAGGAGTAGTCAAAATAGAGTTCTCAGAAGTGATAAGAGAAGGGATTGCTTGAAGAACATTATGTTGAGAAGCTGAGTCAAGAGGAGTAGTAGCAAAAATATTGGAAAAGTAATCAACAAAAATAGAGTTCATGTCATCCCAAGTATAAACAACATCTCCATAATCTTATTTTAAGGAAGAAATAAAGTTGTGATATATTCGAGCTAGAAGATATTTGTGGAAGAAATTTGTGTTTCGTTCTCTTTCTTTGAGCCATTGAATTCTAGATTTTTGCTTCCATAAGATTTCTTCTCTTTTTTCCCATTCCTCTAACTGAGTTGTGAGTTTAATTTCATTTGCACTTTTGTTCTGTGTGAGGCCATCTAAACGGATTTTCTTATTCAAATTTTCAATATGAGCAATAACTTCATATTTTTTTATGAACATCCCCAAACTCTTTCTAGTTCCAAGTCTTGATTTTGGATTTAATGTATTGTAGTCTTTTGGAAAAACATAACATCTTAGTCCCATGCCTAGGTTTACCTTCCTTCCACCATTTTTGCACATGAGGTCTGAAGGAAATGTCTCTAAGCCACATTAATAGAAAACGAAAAGGAGAGAAACTCACATTGGTTTTCCACATTTCCACCATGACTGGCCAATGATCCGAACCAGCATTATTAAGAGTCTTCACTTTAGGAATGTGACCATGAATTAAGAAATTTTTAGAGAACAAAAACCTATCCAATCTCTCCATTATACAAGCTAAGCCTTGCCTTTTGTTAGACCAAGTCATAAGGCCATTATCTGGTTGGATATCCACAAGATGGAGGTTTGCAATATATTCGCTCATGAGGTCAGTGCTTTTGTCCAAATTTCTATTTCCCCTATAAAATATAGGATCCTTTTTCATTAAGATGTATAATGGATTATTATGGATATTTTAGGATTTAAATGTAGATAATTTTGATAATTTATTTAGGTATTTATTTTTCTAGTGGATTGGAAAGGTAATTTCTTAAACATAGCTTGAAAACTACTTGTCATAAAGACTACTTTACAATCCAACCCTATATATATTTATATAAGATATCCTACTTTACAATCCATCCATATATATATTTATATAATATATTGCTTTCAATATTGCCAATACATATAGCATGTGAGTTTTATAAAATTCAAATATATTTTCTTTAGGAGTGTGAGGAAAATTTTAAGTTTTTTCTTTGTAAATGGTATAGGGTTTGTAAAGAAAATAATATTGGAGGACAAGGTTTATGATACAACAAATTTATGAGTTTTGTATTAGGGGTAAAAAATTGAATGGGGACTATTAAAATATGAAGGAAATAGTTGGACAAAAATGTTACTTCAAAAACATACAAGTTCTCTTGATGTAATAATCCATAATATGGAATATCATATTACATAGTTTACATTTAATCAAAGAGCATATTAGATTTTTAGTTACAAGAGAAAATTTATGAGTTTTTAGTCAATTGCTTGGTTGAAGCTTTCTCTTATTTCTAATCCAAAGTGGCAACCACTATCTCATACATGTTTAGCTTGTAAAGCTCCTAATAAAAAAGAATATATTGCTTGGATTTTATCTTTTATTCATATAAGAAGGCCATAACCTGTACATTTAATTGAAACTATTATAGTCACATATTATTGATTTTGAACAATGATATTATTCATGTAATACATTATTATCAATTCTTTAAATTGTGGATAAGATTTAAAATGTACATTAAAACTACATAAAAAAAATATTTACAAACTTGACACATAGTATATATGAAGAGGATAATGACATTTAGATATGAAAATATTGATAATGTTTAAAGGAGAAAATCCAAATGCTTCAAATACAACATATTAGATACGCTAATTTTATGCATACACAAAGACTGGTTACCTTCCTAACTAGGCCATAAAGTCCATCACATCTCTTTGTACATGTGAATATACTCCTCATAATTGGATAACATGTGTTTATTTATTTAGTTAGTATGCATCATACAACACATGTAAAAAACCATTACACCAAAAACTCGAGATAGAAGTGAAATTCCAAATACACCGAGATCATAACATCCCACCACTCTTTAAATACTGGAATCTATATGATAGATCTAAATTTCCATCCACTCCCCTTCGAGACTATGACATGATAGACCTAACTTCCTGCACACTCTGTGACTTGAACCTAGGTGTTTTCTCTAATACCAAATGTAACAAACCATTACACCAAAATATTGAGATAGAAGTTAAATTTCAGATACACTAGGATCATAACAAAGGAGGATGACTACCAAAAATACTTATAGCAAAATAAAACTAATTTTAAAGGAAGTCGTTAGATAATGAGGTAAACCATGAAAAGACTATTTAACTTTTAGCTAATAGCATCTACTAACATAAAACCTATGTCAACAAACATACTAAATCCTAGGGGCTAAAAAAGAGAAAATAAAAGCCTTAAAATGTAGGGTTCATGTTAGGTTCACCAAAATGTTTATAGGAGAAGAAGAGATATCTCATACAATAATGTGAATTAATACAAGATATAATACTCATTTCTATTATATCTTTCTTACTATATCACCATAGTATGAAATGACATTTGGCACTTGGAATGAATATAGGGGATTTAATATGCCATGAAAATTAGTTGTTAAGTGATATTTATCAATATTTGATTGTAAATCCTAGTAGAGAATCTTGTCCTCCTCCATGGAAGGTAGTAAACCTATGGTTATAGGATTTGGTTATACCTACAAGAATAAGAGATAGAGAGAGAAGAAGATAATATTCCATGGAAGTAATAGATATAGAAAGCTTGAGATTAATGTTAGCAATAATAAATTTATTAAATAAGGAGATGAAATGGATTTTTATAGTCGATAAAAAGAACATTTTTTCCTTTCGAGACCAACAACTAAATTACACTCTCTTTGAATCCACAAAGTCACAACTATTAGTCCAAACAATATTGCATCTTAATGCTAGGTATAGAAGTGTGCTAGAATCATGATCTTACATCAATTACCGTAATAATATTTAAAGTGATGATCTTCACACTATTGATTTTTAAGATGCATACCTAAGGATACACATGTAAACAAATCTCTTAATCATAACTTTATCCTTATTCCATGGCATGTAGAAAGTTAATAAGTATAAATGAACAAGAAGAGTGGTAGAAAGGTAAAACTAGGTGAAAAAAGAGAACCAAAACCATCATTCAACATGGATCATCATCTCCCTATCCAATAATTTACCAAGTTAGTCCATTTCGTAGGAGGTTGTGATTCTACATAACCTACAAAGTCAGTTGGTAGTGCTCATTTTAGAAATAAAAGTATGATTATCTATGTACATAGAGGAAAAAATCATGTGTTCACCAAATATGTTCACATAAAAATCAATAATAATGTATAATCCTAAGGGAGGATATGGAAGAAGTTACCAAAAAGACTAAAGTTTCATGCAATAAACTTGGAAAAATAATCCATCGTCACCTTAAAATAAGACTAAATTCTTTACATTTAAATGATATCACTTTTTATCCCGTTGAAATATAGTCATTATAGATTAAAATTATCACTATCAAGTTGTGAGAGTCATTGTGATCCTAAGATGATATTTATACTACCAAGATTCATAGAAAAATTATACCAAGACTAAGTATAATATTTGATGTGGATGTTAACCTTAGTCATATGATCCGTACACTAATCCAAGCTCCTATTTACAGTTAATACTTGGAGTTTGTTCTAGACCAAAGTATTTATATATAGTCCAAAAATCTTTACTATTTTACTATCAATAAAGTGTGTATGTGATACTTCAATCAATCAACACATTAACATACTAATATTTAAAAAATATGATGGTATGTTCAGCATGGAACCCTATTAGGATAATATGAAAATATCCATGCTATCATCGTTGCGCTTAGAATTTGCTACTTCAACTAGTGACTCTTATTTTAAAAAATCTTCATCCTAATCATGTGACATTGTTACTTCCTTATATGCTACTATGAAGTTAATTTGTTCTTCATAAGCCTAATCGTAAGTATGGTATGGATAAAATTTATAATAGAAGAATATTTGGGGATGTTCATTGAGGGTTGAAATCATGCAAGGGTTAGGGATAAGAAAATTAGAGAATTTAGTTCCACCAGATCCACACATTTATCCTCCTAAATGGTGTATAGATAATGCATATTGACCTCCTACAAGATTTTATCCATAATTCTAGGTGAAATTTTAAGATCTCCATTGTTGGATCCAAATGATAGGTATAGGTGAGCATTTCTATGAACTATGCACACTAATCCTCAACTAATATTATTTTCTTTATTTACATAAAATGGACCATATACAAAGTAGAAGAGTGTTTTAAAATCTTCCCAAATAAGGGAGTGCCTATATTAATAGAGCTCCAATAACAACCATAAATGAGCATGGATTCCCAACATAGTAGTAGCCAATGTGATGCATCCTTACTTTGGTACATGGAGTAGTTAGATTATGTTACCCATCTTGGCTATCCAACTACATGGATTAGTGTCCTCAAAGATTAGGATTTTGATACATGAAATAGGAACATCATGATACAAAGAAAGGAGATTAAAAACCTATAACAACTCTAATGTAGCCATGTGTGCTATCATTATTATCTTTGCAAGTCCTAGGTTAAAGTAGTCAATCCTTGAGCACCAAAATTATGGTTAATATTGATTTATTCTATAAATAGGAATATTTATATCATAGTTGAAGTCATATTTTATATTAAAATCTTAGTATACTCTATTGGACATATGAGACTTCATCCTCTATAAGTAGCTAATATACTTTTCCCTCTTTGAGTGGCTAGGATTTGCATTATTTGAAATATAGAATTTTACTTATGGTGTTATTGTTCACATTGCGATTTTTATTGTTGTTTATTATTGAATTGTTACTACCATTACTATTTTTTTTTAAGTTGTTTAATTACATATCTCTTCCTACAGAGGTATCAATATCAATAGTAAAAATTGAGTTAAAACCACCCATACTTAGAAGAGTGTCCCTCATAGCATAGGAATCATATGACCACCATGAGAACCTCAAGGTCTATAAAAATGATAACTACTAGTAGATACCAATATCTTGATACTAGTAACCTTTTGAATATGGTTCTTGATGCATGCCCCATGGTTACCGCAAAATACTTGTTGAAACTCTTGGTCAAAGGAAAATTTTATAGGGATAGGGTCCAAACATTATTATATGGAAACTAGGGCCATCTATATTTTTACTTGAGTGTTAATGATGGAAGAAAAAAAATTCCTTATATTGAAATGCTAATTTTTCTAATAATACAAATTCATAGATTGATGTCAATTGTATTGTATAGAGTACTATCAATTCAAGGACTGCGAAGGCTGGTAGGAGGAGAAAATATCATGGAATATAAAGAAGAAATAATACATGGGTTAAATGTATTAATGCATTCAATAATTTTATGATGCTTACTAAGATTTATAGGTTGTTTCTTTTTATTCATGCATACACTCTTGGGATAACCAATATTCTAAAAATACCCATTGATTTGTACCCAGATAGTAGAAGTAAAGGGTTCATTCATACATGAGGATTAAAGGTAAAATCTAAAATAATATTTTTAAACAATTTATAAAAGGGTTTCTAGAGATACCCCTTATTTTTATCAACTCGAAGAGATTATCACAACAAGATGGATATCCCATGAACCTATCAGTAGCCTTGATACTTCTTTTTTAACTAGGTTTAATAAAGTAAAATAATAAGAACTAAATAAATATTACAAAAGCAAAATACACTAGAATATGGAGACTAAAAAATTAACAAAATTGACTAAAATAAGAGAAAAATGACTTGCACACCCTTTTGTAATTTTTGCACCTCTATAGGGAGCAAAGATCAATGCTTTGATACCAATTATAAATAAAGAACTAAAAATGCAACACTACTAGTAATAATTCAATAATATACAAAAGGAAGTATCTACTAGAATACTAAAGCATATTCAATATCATAAGTAAATAATGTAGGTAATAGATTTTTATATTCTAAATTAGTACAAATCTTAGTTTTTTAAAGAGGCATTGTCTCATATGTTCAATAGAGAAGACTAGGATTTATGTATGAAAGATGATTTCAACTACAACATAATACCTCTATTTATAGAAAAATCGACAATAGTCCTAACCCTAATGATTAAGAGTCAACTAAGTTAAATCTATGAGTTTATAAATTAATAATAAATATAGTTAACATGATTATATTGGAGTCATTATATACATCTATGTTCTTATATAAGATTATTAAAAGAAAATTTGATAATTCTATTGTACAGGGGTAGGATAACACTTTTAGTTGGAGAAGACCGATGTATTGTTATATAAGTACTTTTATTGGCCTCATATATGACGTGCCATCAATGCAAGGTAATGCATAGCGGTTATTTATCACCAAATTGGCTAAAATTAGTATTTTTGAAATTTGGAATTGGCTAATATTTGGGACCCTTGACCAAGGCTCATTAGCCAGCAAAATTTGGGTGCAAATGTTTTTTTGAGTTGATTTGCCCCAATTTTATAATAATTTGACCATTTTAAGTTTAAATTTCTAGCATCACCCCTAATAATAGTGAATCTTTTGCATGTGTTTGGACACTATTCGCCTGGATTTTGAAACAAATTCGCAAAATTTTTATAAAAACAATTTGGGGCTGACCCCCTATGTATAACCTTACATCAATGTATATCTTTGTCCTACATAGCCTATGTAAATGTGAAGAATTCCAATCAAAATTAGGGTCTATACACCCCTATATCAATTCCTAATCAACCATAGGAATTCATTTACATGAACTATGAAGTCTTCCAATGATCAGATAGGGTAATGACTTCATCTTTGTTTCAATGAATATATTTTCAAAGATGGGAGTTATGACACCTTGTAATAAGGTTATATCTATAAAGGAAACCATTAGAATATTTCTTGTAAATTTTTAGCTATAATTTGGGCTATAAAAGAGAATAATGGTAAATAGGGACATTGGATTTTGGAGCACCTTCTTATTTATCCTATGATCCATGCTGGACACGAAACTCACCAATTCCATTACTTTCCATTTGTGGATTGATGATCAAATAGAAATGGTAAACCAAATGATTGTGCATATTATATGGATATATAATTCTATACATCCATGCACATGGGATGAAACCCTTTTTTTATCCAAAACAACTATAATAAAAATATCCATAGCTCCACTAGATACAATTTAGTTTATGTGCCTTAAATTTCAATTATTGGCCCCACTAATGTAACTCTACTATCTATATTGGAGGAGGGAAATTTACATGCTTAGAAGGAGTAATATAGAGGCTCACAATTCAGGTATTGGATCTAGTAGATACAATAATAGGTTTATGCTATTCTATAATGTAGAAGTGAAAATTATAAATAGAGGCATGACCAACACAAAATGTCCCATTAATTTTTGTTAGTGATAATGTTTGGCTTCATTTAGAGAGGAAGTGCCTTACTTGTCCTAATTGCATGTTTGAACCATTTGTTATGGTTGATGCACCATAATCAAGTAGATGGGGGTCAATCATTTGATTTCATCTAACCTTCATATTTTAGGCCACACTATTTTTTATGTGGAGTTGCACCAAATATATTTCTACATTTTCCATGGTAGAACATTTATAGAGTATGAAGTGCAATATTGACTCTATGATACCTTTTTTATAGATCACAATATTAACATAAAGCAAAGTAGACTAGGCAACAATATTTTTTTCTATTTTGTATGATCGATGAATACTAGTTGTTGCACAAGGGGAAGAGATTAACCGGGAACCAAGTTCAACAAATTTTTATCATTTATTTTTATAATTATATGCAATGATATCTATTACCTCTTAATGGGAGGAGTGATTTGATTAGATGATTCAATAACGGCTAGATAATTTTTTTGTTATTGGCATTTTATATTTGACTAGCAAACTTTAATATTATAGTAAAATCAATATTAATGATTTCTATTGGTAAAATTAAATATTTTGGTTAAACTAACATTAATGATTTTTTATTGTAAAATTGAATATCTTTATAAAATAAACACTAATTATTATTTTTTTTGTACATATTTGTATTTTCTAGAAAAATTTTGTACCTTCCAATTGTGATAATTGACACTCCATCATGTAGTAATCTTTCACATACCAAAGGGTGACCGTTCAATTTATATTTTAGCAACTCTTCATCTTGCACTTGGAAATTATATAAGCATGTGGGTTCAAACTTAATTAGAAAATATCAAAAATAAAACATCTATCTCACAAAGATAGGATTCATATACACTCTTAGTCTTATAATAAAATACCTATTTCTTATTGCAAATTTTAATTATCCTTCTTTCAATTTTGTTTTTTCTTTTATGTCATATAAAATTTTATATTTATTTTTTGTCCCCTCTAAATTACCCAATGAAATTCATATCATCATGAGAATATCCCTTACCACTATAAATCATGATTCTTTCCATCACTTCACAATAAAGTAAAGAACGATTTACAACTTGGATCTGATTCCATGTTGACTTTTACTATTGTCTAATAAATATCTAAAACTATAAAAATACAATTTTAATGTAAACCATAAAATGTGGATTAGTATACTTTTTTTATTAATGGTGAAAAAACAAGGTTTTGAAAGGTCCCAAAACCTCTTACATTAGAGGAGGCAGAGAAAGATAAGCTTAATTAAGCACAAACTAGCCTCTAAGGCCAAAAGAAACAAAAATTATATTAAAACAACCATCCGAAAACAAATACCAACCCACCACTCAAGAGGGCATAGAGGAGAATTTTTATTCAAATTTCGTTTAGAGACACCAACCATCCTACTCTATTTTTGCATAAGACTAGAAGGCTAGTAAATACATCAAGATATAGATAACAAAACTCCAAAATTAGAGAAAAAAATATACTTGATTAATAATAAAAACCATAGTTTGCTAAATAAGTGAATGTATGTGTATTAGGTATTAAATCATGAGTCATAAGACACCATAAAACCATGCATAATAGTATGAATCAACAATGATTCATTATATCGAGATAATATTTTGAGTAAGGAGGGGAGGGAAGAAAGTAGAGAGGGGAGGGCTCTGGTCCCTCCCCTGCTCCCCCTCCCATGGCTCCTGGTTCCTGCCCAGTCCCTGGCTCAACCAAGGTCATCCCTCTCGGGGAGTGGTTGTTTGCAGATGATCTCCTAGGGGGAGATTGTTCTCCACTATTTGTGCCCCTCCTGATCGGCTAGGGTTTCCTTGGTTGTTTTTTCAAACTGGTGCTTCCCAGGGATCCCTGTTTGGTTGGGGATCCCTTCCCTTTTTCCCTCAGGATTCCCCCTGGGTTTTTTTTTAGGTTATTCACGTGGATCTGGTCCCTTGTGTTTCTTGATGCAGTGGAGGTGATGGTTTAGGTTTTGGACAGCTTTCTGGGGTCTCCCTTGAGGTCCTTACAACTTTGGGGGTGGTCTGGGGGGGCCTCTTTCCCCCTTTTGCTTGTGAATCCTCAATGGGTTCCTGGCTACTGTTATTCTCGTGTGGAGGCTTCTTCGTGCTGGTTTTGCTCCTTGGTGGACACCCTGGGCATCTGGTTTGGCCTTGGGGGGGCTTTTCCCTATCTGGGTTGTTCCCATTCCCAGTCCCAGTTCCCTGAAGCTGCCTCTGTGCTTGGACGGGATTCTTGGTCCCTACTGCTGGGTTTCCTTTTTCTGCTGCATGTTTCATTCTTGGGGGGGTCTGATCTATGCATGCAGACCATAGATCCCACTGTTTTGGTTCCTAAGGATCCCATCCCTGTGACTGTTTCCTCTTCCCACTCGGGATTCCCAGTCCCTGGATCCCTAGTCCCTTAACCTGCTGTTTCTTTTTGTTTTTTCGGGATGGGATCCTCTTCTATTTTCCCGGGGTGGGTTCCTCGTGGTGCAGCTCTCTGGTCGCTTCCTGATGGGCTGGATCCTCTCTGTGCTGGCTATCGGCTTCCTGCAGGATGGCTCTCGCTGAACGGAATGTTTTCCCGATGGGCGGGATGGTTTCTCCATAGGGCGAGATCCGCCAAATTCGTCGGTTTTCCCATGAGGTTGGATCCTTTCTTTTCTGCTGGTTTCCCGAATGGCGGGATTTCCCTACTGCTTCCCGCTAGGCGAGACTATTTGTGGTAGTTTTGACTACTTCCCGTGAGGCAGGTTTTTATTGTAACAGTTTTTCTTTGCTTCTTGTTGGGCGGGATCTTCTCTATGGTGGTTTTTGGCTACTCCCCGTTGGGCGGGATCTCCAAAACTACTTTCTTTCTTATTTGTTTGTTTCCCGTTGAAAGGGATTGTTTCATGCTTACTGTTACCACTGGGCGGGATTTATGTTTTGGTGTTTGGTTTCAAGGGATTGATGCCCTAGGCCCATTGCTTATGTAATCAGGTTTTGGGATCCTTTTTAAAACCCATTGTAAATACAAACACTACTTACCAAAAAAAAAACAATGATTCATTATATCAAAAACCCTGGTGATTTCCTCTAGTGGTCTTCCACTTGTCTTCGGGAATAGCTCCTCTATGCCATATGGCCTTTCTTTGGGTTATCGTATGTTGTGGTTTGAGGTGGGGGCCCTACTCGTTTCTCCCCTTCTCGCACTTTGGATTTTACTTGGTGTTGAAAGGGTGGCTATGGTTTATGGGGTCTTCTCTCAAGAGCCTTGGTTTTCTATGCTTCCTCTAAATTGTGGGGCCTTCTTTCTTCTCTTGAGTACCTTTCTCTTTTTGAAAATCGGTCGAAAGTGCATTATTTTAGCTATGGTTCTTCTTGGCGTGCTTGGGTGTCCTTGGTTGCTAACTTTCGATGGTGTCTTTTGTGGCAAGGTTTCAATCATGAAGATGGTGGATACCTATTTCTTATATGGTTTACTTTAGAGTCTTCTACGTCTTTCTGTTTGTTTTGTGTCACTCTCCTTTGTTTTCTTCTTGTGGAAGAGTGTTGCACTAAGTGTGTGGGGTGTTGAAGATTTGAATATGGGAAAAGCTAAGATGTATTATTCCAAGTTGAGGCCCGCTAAATATTGTTTGGAGCCTACTTCTCTAATTATTTATGATTAAATTAAAGCTATTTGGAAGAATGATGGTCTATTGGATTTTGTTCAAAAGTTTCATGGTGTAGACACCAAAACCGCACCAATCCGATTATGTGACTGCAAACACTGATAGCTTTGACACACACAGCCCCTAGGGTAGCCCTCAGAGGTTAAACAATGGTCCTAACCACTTTCATAGCAATTTTGTAAGGTCAAGAAGCAATTTAGCACATTCAGGAACTTTGCCCAATATTCGTCTCACCCAGGGACAAATACTAACTGGGATTCGTCTCACCTAGGGACGAATTCTGAAATCATCTCTGGTCAGGATGAATTCCAGGTTTAATGGGAAAAAATAAAAATGCCGCCAAGTTGCAGCCAAGGACAGTCAATTATTGCCTCCTGTCATGCATGCGCATGTAGGTGGGTAGGTTGGCAGTTAGTGGACTGTCATAAGGGCAGTCATGGAAGCCCAAGTCAGGGAGGAGTCTCCTCCCTCTTGGGAAGGCATGGCCGCCACATGGCATCCCTGTATGCCCCTCCAAAGAGACCCCATGGGTCTATAAAATGGTGGACTTTCCCACCCAAAAGAGGACAAGTTGGAGTCATTTTTAAGCAACAAAGTGCTGCCAAATTGAACACCCTATTGCACCCTTTTTTGATTCACCCTTTCACATCCATTAATCTCTTTCACAAGAGAGGTTATTGGGTGGCTTTTGGAAGCATGGATCCAAACCCAAACCCAACATTTGACCACCTTAATCCACCAATTTTCCGACAACCCATCCTAAGAGATTTTGGGCCCATCCCTAGTGGATTGGCATCAAAATCAAGTGCCAACGGTGGGAGGCCCACTCGGGTACCCCGCATTTTCTAAGTTTCATTTTAAAGTATTCTAGATCATTTGTTAATTTTGCATTTCATGTTATGCTATCTAGATAATTCATAGCTTCAATTCCATAATGTTTTGATTAGATTTCATCATGCTTTTTGTCACTTTGTTGTCCCACTAACTTGCAGGTAACAACATCAAATTCTCGATGATGGAGGTCAAATTGGGAGAATCCGACCAACTGGGTCATCCCAAAATGGACCCAATTACTTAACCCTTTTGTCTACATGTGTTTTGGAGGTCTCGAGGCTTGACATTTAGATGGTAGCAACTCGACTTTTCATCACAGGCGAATTCATCCCACCCAGGGACGAATTACAGTCGAAATTCATCCTACCCACGGGCGAATTCCATTTGAAAGTAGATTGGCTGACTGTTTCAATTGTAGTGGCCCTCTGGTAATGTCTTCTGACCTTTGTCAGATTTACAGGTCATTTAGGATCATTTCATGTATCATTTTAGTCAGTCTTAGGCATACATATTTCACTAATCTCAAGGAACAAATGTTTCACGTTTGCAGCAAGTGCTACTAAAGCCTTTATTATTTCTTTGATTGTAGGGGAAGTAGCAAGAACCAAGGACTCATCAACATCAGTGACGAAAACATTTTGGCCTGCCCATTTTGCATGTGGGCATGTGGAAGGAGGAAGACTAAGTCACAATTGTAACCAAGATCTATTTAACGCTCCTAGGCCCTAAAAATGGAGGAGACGTCTTTGTAACCGTGGATAAGAAAATTGAATAAAAAGGGTTGTGCTTTCCATACATATTCCTTTCATTTTTTATTTATCTCCTTTCTTTGTTTCATGCATTTCAGAGGCATAGGATTAAAGCGTTATATTTTGTCTTACATTACATAGCTATAGTTTTCCTTTTATTTTTGGAATCTCGTGCTTTCAGTGGCGATCATGGTGGCAGCAATTAGGAATCGATGGAGGGCTCTACTTTCTAAGCTACCCTACCTTCCCCCTATGTCTGACCTCACACAGATGTTTGCACGGAGTTGCTTGAAATCGATCTCTGGGCTATTGCTACTATAGCAATACGCCAGCCTAGAAGAAGCTTTGGTGCAAGCCAAAGTTATAGAAGATATCAAAATAGGGGAAGGCACAATCGCCAAGCCTAAAAAGAAAGAGTGTAACAAAAACACTAAGATCGGGACTACGTAATCACAACCTACTGCGGTTAACCAAGTTGCGATAAATGTCCCCAAGCATGTGCAAGAAATACAGCACCAAAAGGCTAATTATCAGGTAGTGCCTCCTAGTTATGAAAGAGATAATAAAAAATAGGAGCAAAATCAGTAGCGTTGCCCTAGGTGACAATTCACCCCTTATGCGGAGTCCAGGGACTCCCTATTTGACCACTTGTCAGCGGCAAATTTAGTCACCCTTCTAGAAATCCAAACTATAGATCCTAATGCTCCCAAGCCTAAGGGATATAGAGAGGAATTATATTTTAGGTTCCATAGGTGAAGGGGACATGACCTGAATGGATGTTGGAAATTCAAGGGACTAATCCAAGATTTGATCGATAATAAAACATTAGCCATGGACAACACAATAGCGCCAAATAATCAACAGATGGGGTTTTTCAAGGACCCTTTGCCTGCCCATGAGGCACAAGCAAAACCTCTTCAGGTCAATGAGGTGCGACATAATATTTCCATGTAAGGATTCATGGGAATGATCAACATAGTGACCAGGAACAAAAAGTACCCAGGAGTTGCCCCCGCGACAACCACAAGAGAAGTTCCAACAACATCGCAACCTCAAAAACACCCTATGCAGTTGCCTCCACCTAGACCCGAGGTCATGATACGGACCAAACTCATGCAAAGTTTGTAGACCACATCGGCTAGGCTTTCCATTTATGAGCTTATTCAATAGTCAACACCCCATAGAGAAGCTCTCATGGAAATTTTGAAAGCCATCGAGTTACAGCCTCACAAAGCGAATTCTTTCAATAACTTCATGGGACATGTGAAATGATGTACGGAGCAGGTCATTACCTTCAGAGAGGATGAAGTTAAAAAAATATCGAATGACACGGCAGAACCACCCTTGCACATTATCATGTGGGTCAACGGGATCCCATAGAAGAGAGTGTTGGTAGATACTGGCTCATCTAGTAACATCATTACTACCATAGCATTAAAACATCTGAAGCTGCTAGCCTCTCATATCACGACTTCCACATACACACTGCGAGCATTCAATGATGCAATATGCTCGATAGTCGGCATAATTGTTCTGCCTGTCCAGGTAGGACAAAAGACAATACCTACATTGTGCCATGTTTTGGAAGGCGAGATGGCATATAACATACTGCTAGGGCGGCCATGGATCAGGGACATGAAGTGTGTCCCTTTGATCGCTCACCAGTGTCTAAAGTATGCATTTGAAGGAGAAGTACATGTAGTCCCGATGGACTTAGAACCCTTCAAATATTGTAATGCGATGTAATTAATGCCTCAATCGACCCTCCCTTCAACGCATTTGGATTTCCAGTTAAATCCATCTAAACAGGGTCCAATACCGCGGGCACCACTGGTGACCAAATCATCAAAATCCGAGCCAGGTGAGTCTTCATCATCTGTTCCTTCACTACCAATGCCACCTGTCATGGCTAAATAGAAGGACAAAGGAAAACAGATCTTGGAAGAGGCTCAGCCCCTAGAAGAGGGGTTGCCAACAATATCAACTGTATCAATAGAAGAAATACCTAGCACAACGGAAGCTGAGACTCCTAACCCACCAAACATGGAATGGACTTAGGAAGGCCTCCCGTTCCCTCCCTCCCAAGCATCAATAATTACGGTTGAAATGGCCAGTACGGGCCTGGGGGAGTATCTAGTGCAGAATGTTGTGGCAACGCCCACGCTAGAATCAATACAGGACATGGGGAGACCTCGCCTTCCCATAGGGACAGTCGTTCCTCTAGGTTACCCACCAAACCAGACTAATTTTGTGTATGGGGGCCTTGATCATGGTCTTGAACCATGCAAGCAAAAGGACGAAGACGAAGAGCCTTTTGCAAAAAATGTCAATTATCTATCAAACCCGGACTTCGCTCTGAGATATCTCGGCCAATGCAATTGGCATGGATACGGGCTAGGTAGATATGAGCAAGGGGTGTGTGTCCTTTGCCAACCAAGATACCAAATGCCATATGATAAGTCGAGAGTAGGGTTCAACCACCCCTTGCCCTTAGACATCTTGGTGGAAAACATGCAAGGCCTAGGAATAGGCAACAAGGGTGGATTGGCATCAGATCCTTATGCCAACCCAAATACAGAATATACATTGGGAGATTACCTCCCATGGTCAACAAACACCCTTGGAAACATCAGTAATCCCTCTCCTTTGCTAGAGAGAGGTGAAAGTTCGGACACTAACTCCCAAGGAGAACATAAACGATGTCCAGAGATATTTTTGAAGTTGTTCCCTTTAGAGGTTCCAATGGAGCCAATGCAGTGTCAAGAGAATCAGGTCCCCCCACCGAGTGTGGAACAACAACAATGGGATCAGATTAATTTGCTCGAACAAGAGGAGCATAATATGTCGTAAATAGCTGTCGGGACCAACGAGGGCCTTTGGATCATCGACGATGATTACGAAGATGAAACTAAGATGGACTATCTTAATCATGCGCGACGGCACAATCGCCCTTTAACTCATGAAGATCTGATGGGACAATTAGGCATAAGGTTAGGGCATGAATGGTATGTAGACCTAGTAGGGTGGGACCAAGTGTTGGATCCATGGCTCCAAATCTATGATGAGCACCATCCACCCCGAGACCCTATAATGACATCAGTGTCGAGGGAAGACCCTATCCTCCTATTAGCACATAGGGCCGATCCGTTCATGCCCGTTCCCCTAGAGCCAGATCCAGAGTATAGGGAGCATCCATAATGTTCAAGTTATCATACCCACGGTAATGGAGACCAAATTCATTCCATCCACATGATCTCCATTGATTTGACCGCACCCATCCACAATCCGATCGATCCAGCATGGTCATTGCATCTAGACACAGATGCCATCGATTGGGATCGCGTCAATTCACCTCTCTCACCATCAGAGTACTGGCCTTTTGGTAAGATGCCTCATTTTACCCCAGGGACAACTCAAGATATTTTTTAGGCTGAAGAGGAACCCGAGGTTCCCAACGTAGATTTAAATTCAGCTAATGATATCCATTTGATCCCGACTCCACATCAGTTGGAGGACGGATCCCACATGTCAATCGAGGAGACGATTGACGTAGATATCGGCTTGGATCCAATGAATCCATAGATTATCAAGCTGGAGGTAAGCTTATCCCCCGAAGAGCAAGCCGACTACATTGCCCTTCTCAAAGAGAAGAAGGAGGTTTTTGCATGGTCATACAAGGATATGCCAGGACTAGACCCGCAGCTAGTCATGCATAATTTAACGCTTGATCCGACAATCAAGCCCGTAAAGCAAAAACTACGTAAGATGCACCCAAAAGTGGCCTTGATGGTCAAAGACGAATTGCAAAAGCTATTGGATGCATAGTTTGTCATCTGCATGGATTATCCGCCATGGTTGTCCAACATGGTGCCCGTCAAAAAGCCCGACGGGAGGATTCGCATATGCACTTATTTTTGAGATCTAAACAAAGCGAGTCCTAAGGATGATTTCCCCTTGTCGAGCATCGACGCATTGGTAGATGCTATAGTAGGTCACGAAATGCTCTCCCTCATGGATGGTTTCTCAGGATACAATCAGATTCGTATCAATCCTGAAGACCAACTAAAAATGGCGTTCACAACGCCTTGGGGGACATTTTGTTATAAGGTCATGCCTTTTGGCCTTAAAAATGTTGGCGCCACCTACCAACGTGCCATGACGTACATCTTCCATGACTACATGCATAAAACTTTGGAAGATTACATGGATGATTTGTTAGCCAAGTCTCTTTTGCGCTCAAATCATATCGATGACTTAAGCAAGATCCTCGATCGCCTCATGGAGCATAAAGTTAGACTAAATCCCAAGAAGTGCGTATTTGGCATCACATCTGGAAAACTCTTGGGTTTCATAGTCTCAAAGCGAGGAATCGAGGTGGACCCAAAGAAAGTCAAGGCAATCCTTGAAATGGTTCCCCCAACTACCATCAAGTAGCTCAAAATCTGTAGGGAAAGGTCGCGTCGATTAAGCATTTCATAGCACAATTATCTGACAAGTGCCGACCCATGAACAAATTATTGCACAAGGGGGTTACCTTTCACTGGGATGACGAGTGCCAGTCAGCCTTTGACGAAATCAAACAATACCTGGCTTCGCCGCCAGTATTGGCACCACCTAGACCAGGAGTGTCATTCTACTTATACATCTCAGCTACTGAGGTGGCACTGGGCGCCATGCTAGCCCAAAAGAATGAACTTCACAAAGAACAGACTACTTACTATCTTAGCCGCACCCTGGTCAGTTATGAACTTAACTATGCATACGTCGAGAAACTCTGCTTGGCAGTGGTGTTTGCTACCAAAAAGCTACGCCACTACATGCTGAGCAACACTACGTATGTTGTGTCTAAGGAGAATCCATTGCGATACATGATGAGTCATACTTATCATAGTAGTCGCACGACGAAATGGATCATGTTGTTGATGGAATTTGACATAGAGTTTATTGGACAAAAATCTATCAAAGGACAGGTCATAGCCGATCAACTAGCAGAGGCTCCTCTTGAAGACGATCAGCCTCTAGTCATAGAACTACCCGATGATGGGGTCTTCCATGTCTCGTAATCGCCAGATTCTGATGAGCCTGAGTCACAGGCCGACATAACCCTATTCTTCGATGGTTCTAAATGTGAGCAAGGTGGTGGCACGAGAATAGTATTCTTCACACCGTAGGGCGCTCCAATGCCCCTGTCATTTAAATTAAACTTCTCGTGCACCAACAATAATGCAGAGTATGAAGCCTTGCTCATAGGTCTTCAGACAGCAATCGCCATGAACATCAAATGACTGAACATCTTTGGTGATTCGCTGTTAATTGTCAATCAAGTCAAAGGGGTATATCAATGCAAATGCCCAGTTCTACAGGCTTATAAAGCCCTTGTGGACAAATTCCTAGCAAAACTTGAGTGGTATGACATCGAGGCACTCCCTCGATCATCGAATCATTTTGCGGACACAATGGCCTCCTTGGGGTCACTAATCCCGCAAGACCTTTTCGGTGATATGACAACCATTCAAGTCAAAACCTTATCACAATCCGCGATGGAGCGTGCAAGCTCAGACTTGACGCCAAGAATCCACATGATCCAGATTGAACCATCCTCGGATAAGTTCTCTCGAATCCAAGATCATCTGAAACGTGCCAACTGGGGGTCCTTGTTCTCCCCTACTCCCATTAATAGCAACACAATGCTATTCTTACAGGTTCTATCCCATTCAACATTCGCTAGGGATGAACTTCAAGAGGGATTGGCTGTTCATACTGTCGAGGTTTCTGATCAACAGGATTGGTATTTACCCATTAGAGACTACCTCAAGTTAGGTAATCTCCCGCTTGGATTGACGCATGCCACAAAACGAGCACTCAAGCAGAAAGCGGCTAAGTATGTCTTGATAGGAGACATTTTGTATCGTCATAGCTATGAAGGAATCCTCCTTCGTTGCTTGGACCAAAAAGAGTCCACTTGGGAAGTTGCCCAAGTGCACGATGGTACATGTGGTGGCCACTTTAGTGGTATGGCCATCGCAAAGCGCATTCTTTGCATGGGCTATTATTGGCCATCTTTAGAGCGAGATTGTTGCGCATATGTCAAGAAGTGCGTGAAGTGTCAACATCATGCCAATTTGATGCACGTACCTTCCTAGGCCTTGTAGACAGTCCAGTCTGCTTGGCCATTTTCGTAGTGGGGCTTCGATCTAATTGGAAAGATCTCCCCTACATCGTCAGGCCATCACACGTTTATCATAATGGCCATAGAGTATTTTACCAAGTGGGTGGAAGCAGTTTCGCTTACCTCTACGACAGGACCCCGCATTGTGGAGTTCATTTTGCATAACATCATATGTCATTTTGGTATTCCATCCAAAATAGTCTCGGATAATGGGACGCCATTTCAAGAACAAAGACGTGCGTGCTTTGACCACAAAGTACAAAATTTAGCATAGTTTTTTGACACCCTATTATCCGCAAGCGAATGGGCAAGCAGAGGCGTCAAACAAAACGCTAGTTGCCATCCTCAAAAATATTGTAGACAGTCATAAGGATTGGCACATTCAAATCCCACTTGCCCTATGGGCCTATCGCACTAGCATTCGGACACCCACTGGGGCCACTCCATTTTCGCTCGTGTATGGCTCCGAGGCAGTCATGCCTCTAGAGTTGGAGATTCCTTCCCTACGCATATCAATGCAGGAGTTCATCGATGATGACTCTGCGCGGTAGGCCCGGTTAGACCAGCTTACGTTGCTTGATGAACGACGCGTTAATGCTCTCGAGCATTTACGTATTTATCAAGAGCGACTTAAGAAAGCTTACAACATGAAAGTTCACCCGAGGGACTTTCGGGTTGGTGATTTGGTTTTGAAGGAAAACCAACAGAATTCTAGTTTGTCGTCCCACCTAAGGGACAAATTTGTGGCAAATTGGTTAGGTCCATATGTTATTGATAGCAAAATAGGACCCGAGACATACCGGCTAGCTTCTCTTGATGAAACCAAGGAAACAGAACCCTTGAACATCAGTCATTTGCGCCCATTTCATATCTAAGAGAGCCAAATCCCAAAAATGCTCCAAGGATCCCTAAAATCGCTTGGTCAATCCCAAAAATGCTCCAAGGATCCCTAAAATCGCTTGGTCAATCCCAAAAATGCTCCAAGGATCCCTAAAATCGCTTGGTCAATCCCAAAAATGCTCCAAGGATCCCTAAAATCGCTTGGTCAATCCCAAAAATGCTCCAAGGATTCCTACAATCGCTTGGTCAATCCCAAAAATGCTCCAAGGATCCCTAAAATCGCTTGGTCAATCCCAAAATGCTCCAAGGATCCCTAAAATCGCTTGGTCAATCCCAAAAATGCTCCAAGGATCCCTAAAATCGCTTGGTCAATCCCCAAAATGCTCCAAGGATCCCTAAAATCGCTTGGTCAATCCCAAAAATGCTCCAAGGATCCCTAAAATCGCTTGGTCAATCCCAAAAAGCTCCAAGGATTATCGCAATCACTTGGTCACCCCAAAAAGGCCCCAAAGGATTCTCGAAATCCCTTGGTCACCATCAAGAAAATTCAAAAACAACAAAAAAAAAAATCATCAAAAACAAAAAAAATTTGCATCTCATTTCTAGGCATGCTCAAATTCATCAATAGAGAGCTTTTCTCGCATCTCATCTTCATATTCACAAAAATCAATCCATCAAAAATACAAAAATACGTAGCTGCATTAAGCATCGCACCCATACATTGCATATTTGTGGTCGTAAAGGTCAAAGGCACCATAAACTGTAATTATTCTGCTAAGTCCATCTTGTTCCACACTTTTCCATTTTACAAAACAGCAAACAAATGCCATTCACTGTTGTTTACCACAATAGAGTCAGTGGTCTTATAATGTATCAAGAGTTTTCATAATTCAGTCATCATTTTGCTCTTTAGCCACGTAAGGTACCGAGTCAAACAGATTTTACGAAGGTAGAGTTACACTTGAAATACACCTTGTTACGTAGCATCCCAACACAAATTAAAACACATAAAAATTCCCAAGTTGTGTGAACGAAAGATGAAACCTGCATAGTAATCCAGGTCACCATAAGTGAAACGGTTATCTTGCTCATCCCCCTGTGCGAATGGTTCTAGAATGCCGAGAATTGATAAAAGGACGAGCTCTTCCCTATTCAATTCACCTTCATATACAAGTGGTTTTCACCACTACCAAATCCCAATCATAGATGGTTCCCAAAGTTGTAAGGATTCGTACTACACGTCCCTACCAAGGATGGGTAGTCATCCCCAAGACCTAAAAGGATCAACACCATTCACGAACAAAATTCCAAAAAATCACCATCCCAACCCTTTCAATTCACCTTTGGTCTCCAAGTTGTAAGGATTCGTACTATCCGCCCCTAACCAAGATGGGTAGTCATCCCTAAGGCCATGAGGATCAAAGCCATTCACAAGTTCAAACTCACACTACTCAAAGTAAAAAATCAAGTAACAGTGGTTATCACCACTAGTCAAAATCCTTGCTCAAAAAGAAAAATAAATAAATAAATAAATAGTGATTTGCATCACTATATAGACAAGCAAGTCTCCCAAATCATTCAAGAAACAAACAACCTGAACTTGAATCTTTGGAATTCTCAGCATTCAAAAACCATCTAGGTGATCCTCATTATAGGTTTGGTTGATAGCCTATCTGGCAATGGTGGTATCCTACCCGCATGATGATATGTCTGTCACATTCGCTTTGCGTATATGCAGACCAATGTTTGCATGAGGATGAGCTAGCTTATGGTATCCTAGATAACACCGTAGATTAATCTAACTACATACAACAAAGGAGTTAGTGGAGCTAATTAGGTGATCCTCAGTACAGGTTCGGTTGAAAGCCCATCTGGCACTGGCGGTATCCTGACAAATACCACATAAATGAACTCAATTGCACACACAGGGATGTGAAATAGCTTGGTCAAAAACGAGTTCGATTCATACCTTGGTCAAAAGTCTTGTAAGACAAAGTACAGTCATGGCTAGTGAGTTAAAACCGTCTGAGTCTCAAAAAACCTTAGCTACATTTCTAAACCAACTGCGCTACTTTTCATCTTTGCAATACCATCAAAAAATACAAAAAAAAAAGAGAAAAACCACATGTATACATACAAAGTCATGCATCACAGCAATCGCCTAAAAACGAAATAAACAAAGTCCTAAACAGTCTATGGTGCCATAACCAACCATCACAAATTCCATCCATCCATTTCATTTTGCATATCACATATAAATAAAAAACATTTGCATTCATCATAACATATGCATTCATCAAAATAAATAAACATGCATACATCCATAGTCATCAGCCATCATGCATAAAGATCAAATCATCACATGTGCATAACCAAAATAAAACCGGTATATATATATATATATATCATCAAAAAAATGCCCGCAGGCTACAAAACTGGTCCTCAGACCCCGCAATCATATAACAAAATCACCCACCCTAAGGCGTCGACCACCATGATCACGCAGGATCGGTGCGACGGGAACTACCCCCCGTGGTGTGGGTCCTATGGGACCCTGTAGGGCGGCTACTACTAGCCCCCGCATCATGCCTACTGTCGCCTCCCTCATCCAATCGCCTATGACGAGATGATGCTGACTGCTCAGTAGCACTATCCCTCGTCCGACGTGAAGATCCACTTCCCGATGGCTCAGGTAGCCGCCCACCGAGGCGGATGACCTCCCTCTCCAAATCTAGCCGATGTCGAAACCACTCTGCCTCCCACCGATGGTAGTAAGCTACTGCATCATCGCGCTACGCCAAAACCCTATCCCGCTCTGCTAGCTGAGCCCGCAGGAGATCCCTCTCCCGTAGCGCATCCCCCATCTCCTGATCCCGTATCTGTAGTAGCTCTGTCAATCGTGCATTCTCAACGCGTATCCCGGACTCCATCTCCTCCGTATCCACCTGAAGCATAGGACTCTCCCGGAACAGCAACTCGCTCCGGCTCCCACTCGCTCCTCCATGTCCTGCATGTCCGGCTGATCCGGAGCTCCCAAATCTACATCCTCATCCCCCACCTCAACCATGTCCGCATCCTCCAACGGAGCTCCCCAATCATCCCCTGGTGCCTCAACACCCTCCGCTACCGCCTCCGCGCCTCCCAGTGGTCCCTCTCCTCGCCATCGTCGTAGTACCCACCACGAGTCATACTCAGTGGTAGTCCCGACGTCATCCACGTCCGGGACGTCGATCACCGCATCTGAATCCTCGCCCAATGGCACGATGACCGGTCGATCTAGAGTCCTCTCATCTCCTCGACGTCGATAGACCACGGGCTCACTAGGCAACCCCTGGCGCACCCCAAACTGTCGTGTAACCCGGCTATATGAGAAGAACTCATGCTCGGTCCCGTGTCGCCCAATCAACCACCGCTCCCTGTGTACCCGTCGGAGCCACTCTCCAGCCTTCGGCCAGGCTGGACAGTCCCGATAAGGGCGCCAAACCACCTCCCCTAGAGTGAGCCGAGAGAAGGCATCAGCATAGTGCCCTACGACACCTGCCCACCGTCGACTCTGCCCTTGCTCTGCGGACCGCCGCCACAAAACTGCATACCCTATCTCCTTATCCTCCATCGCCGCCCGAGTCGTCCATGGTAACCCGGTTGGCCTCTCAACTGCTATGTGCTGCCAACCCCAGCACTGCAACAGATAACTACAGCTGACCCCCTTCCGCTGCCGATAGCAGACCCCATACAGCTCCCCGTAGAGCTGTGCCAACAATGTCTGTCCCCATCTCAGGATCAGCGGTGCCTCTATCGGGCACTCTACCAACTACCACACCAAATCCAGTAGGTTCCATGGGAACCTCGTGCCTGATGAGTCAGGTAATAACATGTTAGAAATGAGGCCCATCAGGAATGCGTGCCTCACTCCTAACACACCCCTCTCCTGCCACCATCCAACCAAAATCCCGCCAACCTGGCAGTCCACCTCGATCGTCTCCACTAGGTTCTCTACACCCAACCGCTCCCCATGCCCGAAGCATCTCATCAGTATAGCAGTCCGTTGATCACGCGGCGATGTCCTGATGGGCAGTCCATCTATCAAAATCCGAAGAAGCCGATAGATATCCTCCAGAGTCACAGTCATCTCCCCTGTCGGGAGATGGAAGGTGTTGGTCCACGGATCCCAAAGTTTGATCAGGGCCTGATCCGGGACCACAAGCTCCAGTCGAGCCACCCACTTGAGCCCAAGGGCATCAAGCCACTCCCAGTCAACCTCAGTCGGCGCCCCCTATGCCTCAGTGAAAGCAGTGGGTACACGGTACCGGCTCCTAACAACCTGCAAAAGAAAACACACCAAAAAAAATTAATTAAAATCATGGAAAAGAACTGTACAAAAAAACAACACACTTACAGTTTAAAACAAAAAAATAAACTCTAGGGAGCACTTACGGGTCTCGCTTCGGCTCCATCGCTCGAACCAGTTTGTGTACTCATGATGGCAGGGAAAATCTCGGCAGCGCTTCGCTTCGCAGAATTAACCTCCTCCTCCCTAGAGCTCCAAATCGCAAGAAAAATTAGACACAAATGAGCCCAAACTCAAGTTTTGGCCCTTAAATAGGCCTTTGAGCTGGAATTCATCCTTTACTGGGATGAGCACTCGGTTAGCGCTCGTCCCACCTAGGGACGAATTCCAAAGCTGGAATTCGTCCCACCCTGGGACGAATTCAGGCCAAAAACTTCAAAAACATCAAAAAATGAACAAAAATGCACTAAAAATAGATAATAAATTTGCCCGATGAGAGTGCTGTTGCACTTGACATCCCAGGCATACAAAATAGATGTTGGGGTCACAAATTGTCATTATCCTACTCCCTAAGAAGGCTATTTTAGGCGGACCGCTCCATGGGAAGACGGATTTTTGCCAATTTCAGCTCCAAACAGCGTCGCAAAAAGGGTTAACACCCACCAAAAACAGGTCCAAATGTTGGAAAAATTGCACATGCTTAACGATAAACCATCTAAAGGCACCCTTGCACAAGTCATCTTGGGTCAAGTGACTCGTCGCTTTTCTCACGAAGGTCATTCCCTCATCGATTCGTCGCTTGAGGGGGTAGTCACACTTAGTCACCAATCAACAAACACACACCCAATCAAGGCAATGACATGCATTCAAAGAATCATTGACAAAGACAATCACGCTCCTGCTTGGGGCAGTAAACAAGCAACAATCAAATTGATCAAACACTTGGCATTTCGTGAAGCATGAACACAAGGTTCCCCTGTGGACAAAAGGTTGTTTCCTTTGCCTAATCATGACTGATCAATGTCCAAGCTCAAGTCACACCTCACCAAAATAGGTTAACACTTGAAATCAAATTCCTTAGCTCGTTAGAAGCAAGGATTCAAGAATGCATGCCCTTTCCATGCTTGGGGCATCAAAAGTTGGTTAGGTTACCAAGAAACCCTAATCATTAGTGCTTTGGTTATCTATTTTTGCTCGACGCTGCGCCATGCACAGCGCATCCCAAAAAGGGGCATCTATAGACACCAAAACAACACCAATCCGATTATGTGACTGCAAACACTGATCGCTTTGACACACACAGCCCCTAGGGCAGCCCTCAGAGGTTAAACAGTGGTCCTAACCACTTTCATAGCAATTTTGTAAGGTCAAGAAGCAATTTGGCACATTCAGGCACTTTGCCCAGTATTCGTCTCACCCAGGGACGAATACTAACTGGGATTCGTCTCACCCAGGGACGAATTCTGAAATCGTCTCTGGTCAGGACGAATTCCAGGTTTAACGGGCAAAAAGAAAAATGCCGCCAAGTGGCAGCCAAGGACAGTCAATTATTGCCTCCTGCCGTGCATGCGCGTGTAGGTGGGTAGGTTGGCAGTTAGTGGACTGTCACAAGGGCAGTCATGGAAGCCCAAGTCAGGGAGGAGTCTCCTCCCTCTTGGGAAGGCATGGCCGCCACATGGCATCCCTGCATGCCCCTCCAAAGAGACCCCATGGGTCTATAAAATGGTGGACTTTCCCACCCAAAAGAGGACAAGTTGGAGGCATTTTCAAGCAACGAAGTGCTGCCAAATTGAACACCCTATTGCATCCTTTTTTGATTCACCCTTTCACATCCATTAATCTCTTTCGCAAGAGAGGTTATTGGGTGGCTTTTGGAAGCATGGATCCAAACCCAAACCCAACATTTGACCACCTTAATCCACCAATTTGCCGACAACACAATCCCAAGAGATTTTGGGCCCATCCCTAGTGGATTGGCGCCAAAATCAAGTGCCAACGGTGGGAGGCCCACTCGGGCACCCCGCATTTTCTAAGTTTCATTCTAAAGTATTCTAGATCATTTGTTCATCTTGCATTTCATGTTATGCTATCTAGATAATTCATAGCTTCAATTCCATAACATTTTGATCAGATTTCATCATGCTTTTTGTCGCTTTGTTGTCCCACTAACTTGCAGGTAACAACATCAAATTCTCGGTGATGGAGGTCAAATTGGGAGAATCCGACCATCTGGGTCATCCCAAAATGGCCCCAATTACTTAACCCTTTTGTCTGTAGGTGTTTTGGAGATCCCGAGGTGCGACATTGGAGTGGCATCAACTCGGCTTTTCATCACAGGCGAATTCGTCCCACCCGGGGACGAATTATAGTCGAAATTCATCCTGCCCAGGGACGAATTCCAGTTGAAAGTAGATTGGCCGACTGTTTCAATGGCAGTGGCCCTCTGGTAATGTCTTCTGACCTCTGTCAGATTTGCAGGTCATTTAGGATCATTTCATGCATCATTTTAGTCAGTCTTAGGCATACATCTTTCACTAATTTCAAGGAACAAATGTTTCATGTTTGCAATAGGTGCTACTAACGCCTTTATTGTTTCTTTGATTGCAGGGGAAGTAGCAAGAACCAAGGACTCATCAACATCAGCGGTGGCAACACTTTGGCCCGCCCATTTTGCATGTGGGCATGCGGAAGGAGGAAGACTAAGTCACAATTGTAACCAAGATCTATTTAACGCTCCTAGCCCCTAAAAAGGGAGGAGACGTCTTTGTAACCGAGGATAAGAAAATTGAATAAAAAGGGTTGTGCTTTCCATACATCTTTCTTTCATTTTCGATTTATCTCCTTTCTTTGTTTCATGCATTTCAAAGGCATAGGATTAAAGCGTTATATTTTGTCTTACATTGCATAGCTATAGTTTTCCCTTTTATTTTCGGAATCTCATGCTTTCACATGGGTACAACCTGGTGCTTTCCAAGTTGATGGTAGCAATGTGGAGATATGGTTGGGTGAGAATTGGGTCTTAGTCCTTCGAGATATCTATAGAACTGATTAGCCGTATAACTAGTCTGGCATTGGATGGTGCCTATCACAATAGGGACAGACATTCACTTCTAAAAGAGATAAGTTTTTTCCTAGATGGGGGGGAATTTTTGCCTAGAATTCAAAACGACTAGTGCCAAGGCTTTGTCTCCTCCATGGGATAGGGTGGCTAAATTTATTATAGATTATTTTACATTGGACTCTACATATGAAGTCATACGTAGCTTCCATGCTATGTTTCTCAACCACCTATGGAGGCATATGTGGATGAACATTCCTTTATTTTTATTTCAATCAATGAAGAAATCAATGTTGAATGTGCAAGTGGATCGTGGCCAGTTCCCTCTCCACTTCGATCTGGCCTTTTAGTGTTTGAGCAACCAGCATCAGATAATGGGAAGGTGGTGGAGGAAATCCTAAAATATTTAGTTGATTTATCGATCCCTGCACCTGGCTAGGCTAAGGTGGTTTTTTAAGGCTCTAGCAATGATAGTGAGGATGTTTATTCATTCTCATTGGGCTCGGGACCGAACAAGATTTCACATAAAAATCAAGTCTCGGCTAAATATGTGAGGGAAAAAGCATCATGATGCAGTAATGATGATTTCATGAAAAAAATATCTCTCAATTTAAAAACTTCACCTGAGGTAGGGGGTCCTCCATCGGTTAGTCAAGCGAAAGGTAGTGGACCCCAAAAATTGTTACATCCGCTCGAAAAAAGTGGGAGGAGGATGGGTCATCTCCCTTATCCCATTTCATTGATGTGGATATCTTACCTAGGGGCTTCCATAAGGACAAAATGGTGAAATATGTCTATGCATTCAAGGAGACCTATGAGAGGAAGAGTGTAGTTTTGTATAGACTAAAACTGATAGAAATTAAGCAACATGTAATTTGGAGCTCCATGAAGATCGTGTTCAACTATTCTGAGGAGGTGTCATGGATGACAAGAATAATTACTCAAGAGATTGACATGCTGGTTTAGAACTCCCTCGGTTCTCTCTTGTGTTCGCTCTTGTCTTTGTTTTCTCTCGTCGAGTTAGTTTTTGCCTCTTTGGTTTTATTTTTGTTGTCCTTCTATGAGATGCCTTGTGTGGTGTTCTTTGTTTTTGGCTGTCTTTTAGACTGATTTTAATGTAAAAGGTTGTGGGGTCCCTTTCAAAACACTCATTTCCTTTAACAGTATCAAAAAATAATAACCTATTTTATGAAACCCTAAAAAAAACAAGAGTTAAGTTTCTAAAAAATTAACAGTAATGAATTCAAACCATACATATCATTTAATTGTTACAAGATTTACATCACCACTAACTTACTCATATAATTTGAACATAAAATTATAAACCATAGCCTGATTTCAAACAAAAATTATAAAATGATACATTAGCAACTATATATATATATAAATTGTTTTAATTAGTAAAAAATAATATATTGTGAAAAGAAATGTAACATAAACCATAATAAATATATATTATTATAAATTATCTAATACAATTTCATGTTTTTAAGTTTTAAAGATATTAATTGCTTCCAATTATTACATGCATTTAATTATTTTCCAAAACGACTAGATTCCACTCGCTACCTCGCCTATTGCACTGGCCTGTCTTGACTCATACCAGACGCGATGGTTTCAACGCATTTCTTCAACCTAAATTGGGCTACACGGACTGATGTTTTGAATTGGAGAGAACCGTGGTAGACGGTATATTTTTTTCAAAATACGTATGCTTACTACATGATGGAGTGGATGCACGGCTATATACTCATCTTCCTTTGTTGCCTATAGTGCTCGCTAGTGTATTTAAACTTTCAAGAAAAAAGGTGCCTCTGTGCCCAAAATCTAAGTCCATGGGTAGTAACAAAAACATTTCTACAGATTGCAGAAATAAGAACACAAGCAACATGGAAATAGGAGCAAAGCATCTGCTAGCATTAAGCTCTCTTAGATTATTGCTTTTAGCACTTACGATGCTTTTAATGCTGAACAATTGTGAATTGTTAGGAGTCGATGGAGGAAACACCCTTGAGCTGGGGGATTCTCTCACTGGAAATCAAACTCTAACTTCAAAGAATGGCACGTTTGAGTTGGGTTTCTTCAATCCCAGCGGAACGACCAAATGGTATATCGGCATCTGGTATGCTCAAATCCCCGTGAAGACAATCGTTTGGGTGGCTAACCGGGACAATCCTCTCACAAACAAGTCCGGTGCCCTCAATATGTCGAGAGACGGTCATCTCAGACTGTATGATTTAGAGGGCCGTTTGATGTGGTCGGCCAATAACCGCCAAAAAGCATCCCGTGCATCGATTTTGGACTCTGGTAATTTCATTATGTTAGGCTACAACAAAGAGTTCGAGATTGTTTGGGAGAGTTTCGCATATCCTGGAGATACGTGGTTGCCTGGGATGAAGATGTGGAAAGGCCTCAGTCTCACCTGTTGGAAGGGTTCTGAGGATCCAGCGCCCGGTCCTTTCTCTGTAATTATGGATCCATTTCCGGGAAAGACACAGTTTTTGGAAATCTATGAAAAGCATGTGTCATATTGGTCCAGTGGAGAGTGGATCGATGACCATTTCACCAATATGCCTGAGTTGTCAGGTGCCTCTATGTTTAACATTGTTAACACTCCTACTGCACGTATGTACTTCACCCTTCGTAAGATTTCTCCATCCCGCATCTACTTCATGTATACGGTGAAGTCAAAAATCCAAAAGCTTATACCGCCACGGGTGGTTATACAGAAGACTGGCCAAGGACAGGCATTCATGTGGATAGAGAATAGTGGATGGAGACTCGTGGGTTCCAAACCTACAGATCAGTGCGATATCTATGGCGTCTGTGGAACTTACGCAACATGCAACAACAACAACACTCAACTCTGCAGCTGTCTTGAGGGATTTAGGCCCAAAGACAATCAGGCCCAAGATTTGAGGTCAAGTGGTTGTATTCGTCGAAGCCCTTTAAAATGCTCTGTAAATGGCAGCGGCGACGGCTTCCTGGAAGTGAGGAACATATCCTTGCCCCACATGGAAGCTGTTGTTCGATATGTACGAGAACAAACATGGGATAGATGTCGCATCGCATGTCTCAGCAATTGCACATGCACTGCCTTTGCTGTCGACGGTTCAAGTGCTCCTCCCGTTTGTCTAATGTGGTTCCAGGATTTGTTAAATATGCGCGAATCATCCGATGGCCAGTCCATCTTCATTCGGTTGGCTGCTTCTGATTTGGCATCCTCGTCATCGAAAGCAAATGCTAGAAAACCTGTCCTTTCCCTCTTAATTCCTGTGGGAGTTGTTGTTTTGGCTCTCCTCTTCGCCGTGATTATTTTTCTATGGAGGCGTGGAAGACTGCTCAAAGCAAGTAAGAACGATGACATGCCAACTTCACTAAGAACATTCACTTATAAAGAGCTGAAAATTGCAACCAAGAATTTCCGGCAAAAGTTAGGAAGCGGAGCATTTGGGTCGGTGTTCAAAGGAACTCTGCGGGACAACACACTTGTAGCGGTCAAAAGATTAGAAAGTTCAAGACAAGCAGAGAAGCAATTCCGTGCAGAAATCAGCACCATTGGAAGCATACAACACGTGAATTTGGTGAGGCTTCGTGGATTTATAGAGCGCTCTCAAAGGTTGCTGGTTTACGAGTACATGTCCAACGGCTCGCTAAATTCCTTCCTGTTCTCAAAGTCCAAAAGGGATGAAGAGCACAACGTGTTGGAATGGAAGACCCGATTTGAGATTGCGTTAGGCACTGCACGCGGATTAGTTTATCTTCACGAGGAATGTAGAGATCGTATCATTCACTGTGATATTAAGCCAGAAAACATTCTGCTGGATGAAAACTTTTTTCCGAAGGTTGCTGATTTTGGGCTTGCAAAGTTAGTGGGTAGAGATTTTAGCCGGGTATTGACTACAACAAGAGGAACGAGAGGGTACTTGGCTCCAGAGTGGCTTTCAGGGTTGCCGATCACTTGCAAGGCGGACGTATACAGTTTCGGAATGACGATGCTGGAAATACTATCTGGCCGGAGAAATCTGGACCTGACTGTGGAAAATTCAAGCAGGTGCTACTTTCCTAGTTGGGCTGCAACTCAACTTCAGGAGGGAAACATAACAGGCGTTGCAGATACCAGAATAGCCAGCCATCTAGATAATGAAGAGTTAAGAAGAGCTCTAGTAGTAGGTTTGTTATGCGTTCAAGAGGACGAAAACATGAGGCCAAGCATGGTTGAAGTTGTTCAGATCTTGGAAGGAACGATGGAGCCTCCCGCCCCACCTTTCCAAAGTTTTCCAATGGTTCTACTCGATGGACAAGCAAAGCAGGAAGAAAAAAGTGATGGGTATGAGAAATCGTAGTTATCAGTAGATAAATCAGAGCTGCTTAAAGAATTGAAGCAATTACTGGTTATATTTGAAACTTCCACGGGATATGAGCTTAGTAGTCCATTGATAATAAGAAATGTTTTCATAAGGCATAAGACTTCGTTGCGAATACTTGTATTTTCGTTAGATAAATCATGCCTCCACCTCGTTTGTATTAGTTGACTTTAAGCTGGATTAAGTTATTTTTTAAATAACGTTGTATTATTCTTCTCTATTACTATTATTTTATGAAGTTCAAGTTAATTTGTTTTTATAATATTTTATTAATTATTATATAGAAGTAATATGAGGAAATTTTTGTAGAGGAAGTTATAAAAAAGTTTCAATGGATTTCTTATATTTTTCTTTTGTAATTTGTGAGATTTGTTAAAGAATGATATGTTGGTCACTTTTAAAAAGTTTAAAAAAATGAAGGTTATAACAAGTGAGATCAATGACACCTATATTAAGTTGATTTTTAAGAAAGGTAATATACAATTTTTTGATAATTTTAATTAAATAGGCCTTTGCAACAATAATTATATGCTCATTTTAAAATTATGGTAAATAGATTAAAAAACATACTAGATTTTGCTATCTCAAAGGAAGAATGTGGTTTTGTTTATGGTAAACAAATTATTGATGGTGTAATCATTACATAGGAGACCATAAATTCTCTTTATTCTATGAAAAAACTGGGCGTGCTTATAAAATTAGTTATGAACAAAGTATAAGATTCAATTTGTTCGAGTTTTGTATATGATAATCGCAAAAAAAAATAATAATTGATCAAGGTTGGTCTAAATGGATTAGATATTTTTTAGAACTCTAAAATATTCTATGTTGATCAATGGCTCTGCTAATAGACACCTTGAACCATTTTGTGAATTCTACATGGGTGACCTGCTATCTTTTTATCTATTTAGTATTCTTGTTAAGGCATTGGTGAGATATTTCTCGAAGGTAGTGATAGAAAGAAAAATAAAAAGTTCTTCAAGTTGCAACATATAATGCTTTCAAATATCATCTCCAATTTGTTGATAACACTTTTCCTTTGCATCATCCCTCACCCTATAAGGACATAGAGTTTAAATCAATACAATCATATAATTTTTCTCTTTGTGAATTGGATAGGGTTTGCAAAGGAAAGAATATTGAAGGAGAAGTCTTATGATACTATAGAATTCTGAGTTTTGTATAAGGGGTAAAAACTTGGACATGAATTGTCAAAATATCAAGGAAAGAGCTAGGAGAAAATGTTATTTCAAAACTATACAAGCTCTCTTGATGTAATGATCCATAAGATGAAAATTAATACTAGATATCTTACATTTAATCAAAGAACATATTAGATGGTTATTTTCTAAGGAGAATTTTGTTAGCAATATATCATTATACTCACAGGTTAAATAATTTCCAAGATCACAATAACATGCATAAATAAATAATCAATAATGAACATCAAACTCACTGAAAACTTTATTGAAAATACATCTACTTTAAGCAATGCATAAATACAATGCTTATTTGATACATATTATAGATCTTTTTATTCAATATATACATACATAAGACTCTTCATATTACATGAATCTTGATATTTGATCTCCTCAAACTCATGGGAGATCCAACTCTTCATATTTTTATCTTACATAATAAATCTCACATAAAATCTCTTACGATTGCTCATAACTCCTTACTTCTAAACTTGACACTTCACTCACATAACTCACACTTACTAACTTGACACCTCACACACATAACTCCTCACTTATATACATGATACATACTCACACTTAATAACTTGATATATATTATAGACACAAATATCAAACACATCCTAATATAAATATTTACAAGATACAAAATAATGTAATAGTTCCAACACCTCCTATTATATTATTTGATATGAAAGCCCTTTGCCTTTAATCTTTAATTTTTGTCTTGGTTTTCCTTCTCTATATTTAGTACTACTTCAAGTTCTAGCATTGTATCTCTTCCATAAAGTTATTACGTGTATATTATTCTTCTTTTATTGCATATCCTGGATATAAACCTATGCTTGTCAAAATTATTCTCTTATTGTAAATATATTTTAAAATTTCTATAATTTTGTTCCATTATGTTTTAGTTGTCCATCAATAATGTACTTCAATTTTATTTACCTAACGCTTTTTTGGATTATTTTTCATAAATCTTGCAATTTTGGAGCATCCTTCATTTTGGTTCATGCCTATTATTTTTTTCTTCATTTCATTTTCAAAAACTTTTCCTTTGTTATAAATACTACTAGTGCCATTACTAATGTAGATTTTGTAATGGATTGTATTATCATCTTTGTCAATTTTTTTCTATTTTTATTTTCTCCCTTGTTGATGTTTTTTGTTTTTTGTACTTCTTGGACCAAGTTTCCTTTTTTATTTTTCCTATTTTGGATATTGTTGTTGTATTTATGGGTATCAAGACAAATTTTGTCTAGGCTAGTATCTTTGAAAAGGTTTATTCATTTGATTCCATTAGTTTAGAAATTTATATCTAGAATAACTTGTGGTATGACCTTCCTTATTACATATATGAAAATATTTTTTCCTCCATTTAGGTTGATACCCAGATGGTATAATTTAATACCTTTTTCTTTGACATAAGATCATTATTTATCATTTCATCTCTAGCTAGATTTTCTATTTCATATTATTAGAGTATATTGATCAATTCATCAAAGGATATGTTTTTGTTTAGCACTTGAAGATAAGTGACTAAATTTTTAAATATTTTTGGGAGTGCTCTTAATGTAACTTGAGCAATAATTTTATTTTTCACTTTGCTTCCATAGTTTGTAATTTGGCTTTTAATTATGCTACCCTTCAAAGAAAATATTCTATAATTTATCCATCATGAACCTTTAGGGAATACAATTATGATTGAAAGTGTAAAATGGTTTCTCCATGCCTTCTCTCAAATATCATACATATTTTTCCATGTATTTTTTGAAGTTTCTAGCTCACTTATATGTGCTTGAATTTCATCTAATATACCAAATGTGATTAACATAAGAGACTTTGCATCATCATATTTAAACTTTTATATTACAATTTCATCTTTTAGAATGTCTTTCTTTCCAGTTACCACATCACAAAGCTTCTCAACAATGAATATTGATCTCATTTTATTTTTTGGAAAGTTTTATTTATTTGATTCCATTAGTTTAGAAATTTATATCTAGAATAACTTGTGGTATGACCTTCCTTATTACATATGTGAAAATAATTTTTTCTTCATTTAGTTTGATACTGATATGATGTTGTAGTATAATTTAGTGGCCAAGTAAAGAGGAAAGAGTCCCAAGTAGGCAACTTAGTGTAAGCAGGTCTATGCAGATTGCAAAGATAAAATAAATAGTAAGAAACAATAGAGAAGAGATCATTGTAGAGAATAAGCACTACTAGTATATAAGGAAAGCCTCATCTACAATAATGTAAGTGGTGTACTTATAAATACAAGTGGAATTTGAGATTTTATTCAAACATCAGTAGGCTTATCTCATCCAAAAACTAGTAGAGTGAGATTACAAAAAATTATTTGAATGTTAATGTAATTGATTGGACAAGCTCATCAAGTAAGAATATTCATAGTTTGTGAATAGTAGTTATAGGTTTATTACAGTCATAGACTCATAATAAGGGAAACCAGAATAGCAAAGTGGAGGACCAACATTAGCAACTAAGAGGAGTAAAGTCCTCATAGAAGTGAACTAGAAGAAGCAACATTCTCACAACCACAAACTAGAAGGAGCAATATCCTCTTAGCAATGAACTAGGAGGAACATTCTCATAGTAACAAACTAGGAAGTGTAATATTTTCACAATAAGAAATAAATCCATCAACACAACAAAGACACAATGTTTTCTTCACGAAGGTTTTGAAAGACTAAAGGGTTAGAGAAGCCTAAATTTTGGAGACACTTATATTTCAAAGAAGCAAATGTTCTAAAACCTAACACCTTTTAGATAATTCATTAGAAATAAGCTGACATTCCAAAACCTAAGGGACTTAATTATAGAATAATATCTAGGAGTTATAATTTTCTAGGAGATACAAGTTGTTTTATAAATTTATTATTTGATTTTTTAAATTAAAGCATGGAGTGATAAGGTTTTTTATTTCAAATAGTTTTTTTAAGGTTTATTTGATTTTATTTTCTAAATTTTTTTATATTTGAAAATTTTAATCTAGAAGATTTATTTTGAAGTCATTTTTGAGAAAAAAATGAAAAATAATTTAGAAGTTTTTGAAATTTTGCAAATTTTATTTATTTATGAGTTAGAAGGATTTCTACTTCAAAGGTTTAGAAAAAAAATTAAATTTACAAATTTCTTATTTATTGAAAAGTTATTTGAAATTAATCTTGGGAGATATAAGGTTTACTACTTCAAGCATTTAAAAATTTTAATGAGTTCCATTATGTCAAATAATAAAATTTCCCTTTTTATATCTCAAATTTTGAAAATACTAAATTTTGCATCATGGAAGAATAAAATGAAATCAATTCCTATAGTAGAAAAACTATGGAATATAGTAAACCAAAAAAATAAAAAGTCTATTGAAGATGAAAGAGAAATACAAAAATTTGAAGAAGGAGATCCAAAGGTACTCATGTTAATAACATTTGGAGTAACTGATGAAATACAACCATATTTGAGTAGAGAAGAAATTTCTATGAATAAATGGAATACATTATGCAAAATATTTGAAGGGAAAAATAAAGCAATAATTATAAATTTACAATATCAATTATATTCCTTAAAGGTTAATAGTGTAGAAAGTATAGAACTCTTTCTTCGAAAAGTAGAAGATATATAAGCAAAACTATTAACTCTAGGATAAAAAGGAGAATATCAGTTTCTTGCTCAAGTTACAGTAAGGGCACTTCTAGAAAATTATAAATTTTTAGTTACTTCTTTAAAAGTTTTGAGAAAGGAGATTACATTTGATGATTTAGTCAATATTCTTTAGGAATACAAAGTAGAGAACTTAGTTAAGAATGAAATGACTAGTAATATCTTGGTATCTAAAGAAAATATACCAAGTAATATAGCTACAACTTCTAAGAATAGATCTAAATGAAATTTAATATTATGTGATATATAAGAGAAAGGGGCATAGTACAATTTTTTGTGGAAATAATATGAATTGAGAAAGTCAAATGAATAAACCAATTCAACAAAGAGCATATCGATCTCATTATTGGTATAATCCTCAACAACAATAGTAATTTCAATCTCAATATCAACAATGTCAATATCATCCTCAATATCAATATGGTCATCAACAATCTTAGCTATAATTTAGAGAAGAATATCAAAAAGGAAATTTAGTTCAATAAATTCATGAAATTCAAGAATTAGAAGAAACATCTAAAGAAAATGAATTCAAAGCCCTAACAATAAAACTCTCTATTAATGAATATGTTCATTTTTCAAAGAATTTTGAATATACTAATGTAGTAAATGATATAAAACATCATGATATAGGAGGAAAAACTTCAAATATACGATATGGCAAGATCAAAACTAGAACTGAAAAGAATGGAGTAAAGAAACAAAATAATAAGATCAAGAAAGAAAAGAGGACCAAATCATAAGCAAGTGTCAAAACAAGAACCTGAAGCTAAAGATGGATCTCAACCAAAGATTCAAGGTCACATGAATATTGAAGATTGAATACCAAGATTGAAGACTAAAGTCATCAATAACCAAATAATATAATACAAAGGGGTGTTGAGGAATATTACATTATTTGGTACATGCAAATGTACCCCTATGGTACCTTCATAGTATAATTGTAAATTTGTAATAGATTAGGATTGCATCTATAGTTTAGATGTGTGATTTATATTTCCCCTTTCATGTAAGTTTCAATATGGAAAAAATGAATGAGTGTCATGTAAGAGTGTAATATGTAGGAAAAGCATAAGTGTCATGTAAGTTAGAGTGTAAGAGTGTATAGAGAGAATGTGCACAAGTGTCTTGTATGTAAATATATAATGTGAGGATTTTCCCAAGTGTCTTAGATTAGGATTGCATGTAGAAGTGCAAGATTCATGTAGATGTATGCAAATGTCATAGAGTCAAGTGTGTATGTAAGAAGAAAGTGAAGAGTCTAGTATGGAAGTGGCAATATGATAAGCAAAAGGTCATGGGACTTGTCATATGGAGAAAAAAATTCAAGTACATGAAGATTCATATTCTAATTTTATATTATGGAGGCAAATATCCATAGATAAATATCTATATCCACATTAGATTATCTTATTGTAAGAAGAAAATATAGAAAAGCGAATAAATCTTGTATACAAATTTTGAGCGATTAATATTGTAAGTTTTCTTCATGGATAGTTTATGAATTATTTAGACCATTTATATTCACATTTGATTATATAAGTGAATGCTATTTTTATTATTATATTGACCTTGATATATATTAGATTGCTCATATATAATTTTACTCTTCAGTATTGATATTTTGACTTTTATTATTGTGGTTTATTTATTGAGGGACTTGTGGAATTCTATGGTAATAAGGATTAAAATCCAACATGTTGCATGATATTCTATTTCTATAGATGAAAGTGATATTGCCTGTTGTTTATTATTGTACCACGAAATAGACTCTAACATGACATAGAAGACATATCTTCATGTAGAATTTCTATCATCTATATTACCAACATAATCATAACCTAAATATATTTATAGATAAAAATTATTATCATTTTTAAAAATATTTTATCTCACATTTTGTAGTGTTGTTGATATATTGTAGTATTCTTTTTTTGCATTTCCAATGACATTATCTAGGTTCTTGCATAAATATTAAAAGATAATTCACAATTCTAACACCCCAAGTCTGCCCACCTAGTTTTCCAATCACCCCAAGTCTTCCCACTTGGTTGTCTAATATTAGAGGTTTCAATATGATAAAATATTTCTTTATTTTATTCATTATTTTTTTCATTTTCTAGTATGAGCACATTAAATCCATCTTCATGAGTGTCATTTCACTACATTCGAAATACTCATGAGATCAAGATTAGCCAAATCCTATATAGTTACCTATTTTAAACTTCACTCTCCACCCGAGATCCCAAGTTCAGGCAGTGGGTTTCTCTTCCTCTAGGGCCCATAACACTTAGAGGTGTGATGCATAACTTTCATGTGTCTTAACACGAATTCATGAACTTGTGTCTTATATTTATGTTATTGTTGCTTCTGACTTGGCATCCTCGTCATCCAAAGAAAATGCTAGAAAACCTGCCCTTTCCCTCTTAATTCCTATGGGAGTTGTTGTTTTGGCTCTCCTCTTCGTCGTGATTATTTTTCTATGGAGGCAAGGAAGACTGCTCAAGGCATGTAAGAACGATGACATGCCAACTTCACTAAGAACATTCACTTATAAAGAGCTGAAAATTGCAACCAAGAATTTTCGGTAAAAGTTAGGAAGCGGAGCATTTGGGTCAGTGTCCAAAGGAACTCTGCGGGACAACACACTTGTAGCGGTCAAAATATTAGAGAGTTCAAGACAAGCAGAGAAGCAATTCCGTACAGAAATCAGCACCATTGGAAGCATACATCACGTGAATTTGGTGAGGCTTCATGGATTTCGCATAGAGCGCTCTCAAAGGTTGCTGGTTTACGAGTACATGTCCAACGGCTCGCTAAATTCCTTCCTGTTCTCAAAGTCCAAAAGGGATGAAGAGCACAACGTGTTGGAATGGAAGACCCGATTTGAGATTGCATTAGGCACTGCACGCAGATTAGTTTATCTTCACGAGGAATGTAGAGATCGTATCATTCATCGTGATATTAAGCCGAGAAAACATTCTACTCGGATGAAAACTTTTTTTCGAAGGTGGCTGATTTTGGGCTTGCAAAGCTGATGGATAGGAATTTCAGCCGGGCATTGACCACCATAAGAGGAACGAGAGGGTACATGGCTCCAGAGTGGCTTTCAGGGTTGCCGATCACTTGCAAGGCGGACGTATACGATTTCGGAATGACGATCTTTGGAAATACTATCCGGCCGAAGAAATCTGGACCTGACTGTGGAAAATTCAAGTAGGTGCTACTTTCCTAGTTGGGCTGCAACTCAACTCGGGAGGGAAACATAACGGGCATTGCGGATACCGGAATAGCCGACCATCCAGATATTGAAGTGTTAAGAAGAGCTCTAGTAGTAGGTTTGTTATGCGTTCAAGAGGACGAAAACATGAGGCCAAGCATGGTTGAGGTTGTTCAAATATTGGAAGGAAATATGCTATTGCCACAGAGCGTGGTCATAGTGTTTGGGATGTGAGTGGTGTGGCAGACAAAGCTCTTAACTAGTTCCTAACTAAAATGGATGGGAGTATGGCAAAGAAAATATTTTTCATCATTAGGGCTACTAACAGACCCGATATCATGGATCCTACACTGTTAAGGCTTAAAAAGCTTGACCACATGATCTACATACCATTATCTTATAAGAATTCGTGTTACTAAATTTTCACATCTTGTCTCAAAAAGTCTCCAGTTTTAAAGGATATAGATCTTGGGATTGTTGCCAGATATACCAATGGATTCAGCAGAGTCGATATTACAAAGATTTGCCAACGAGATTGTAAATATACCATCAGAGAAAATATAGAGATGTTGAATGGGAAAATAAAATGAGAGAATCTAGCTGTGATGATTGAGGATGGCAAGAATAACTTCGTTTCAAGGCTCTGAACCAGGAGGTTCAAAATTCTAAAAGTTGGGGAGGATGATGTGGACAGCCGTTACTACCATTTCTCCTTCCTCTCCACCCACTCTTCATTTATTGGGTCTATTTATATTTTTATAATGGCCCTATTATTGAATAGGGAGTTATAGGTTAGGCGCAATTATTATATATCAGTTATTTTTGGTTTTAGTGGTAGTAAAAATAGGATTAAGTTAGGATTAAAGTTTTTTGGGGGTATTTTTACATTGTGGGTTGAGGATTTTCTAGGTAGAGTTCAAGACGAGTCTTTTGGAGAAGAAGAATTGGGAAATTCTCTTACCAGGGTTTTTATGATATCATTTCAATGACTGATAATATTTCAAGAGTAATGGTTGTGGGAGGTTACTTTAGCTTTCTATTTGAATAAATGATTCTGACTCTATTCTTAGTGTCTACTACCATTTGTTTTCATTTTGTGGTATGTTTTTGTTTTGGTTGTTCTTGGTTGAAGTGAACAGATTTACAGGTTGATTGAGATAACAGAGAGTTTGCATCAATTAAGCTCTCTTAGACTATTGCGTTTAGCACTTACTATGATTTTAATTCTTAAAAATTGTAAATTATTAGGAGACGATGGAGGAAACACCTTTGGGATGGGGGATTCTCTCACTGGAAATCAAACCTTAACTTCAGAAAATAGTGTGTTCCCGTTGGGGTTCTTCAGTCCAAGCGAAACGAACAAGTGGTATGTTGGCATCTCCATTGTTCAAATCGCTGTGAAGAATGTCATGTAACAACTTAAAACTCATAACAACTGTCCCACCAGGGCTGGAATTTCAAAAACAAATTACCTGTCAATAGGAATTTTTATGACGGTTAAAATTTTTTAGTGACTTTCAGATTACGGTTTAAAATTTTATTTGCCTTTCAATTTTTTTTAAAGATGCTAACGACTTCATAGAGGATCAAATTTATTTTGAAAGGGTTATCTATTCATAAAATTAACAGTCATAGTAATAATCATGGAATCACAATCTAATTTTAAGGAACGGAGTGAAAGAAGGTTGAGCCAAAAATAGTTGTGTTAACAAATACCTACCCATTTTAATCGTAGAAATACGTTGAAATAAAATAATCTAATACACAAAACAATGTTGTGAGTCTTTTCGTGACAATGCATTCTACCAAACATTAACACCAACCAACCAATCGGATTTGTTTTTACGCCCACAATTAGAAACTCCTTTCTGCTATGATAATTATGCTGACAAATGATTGAAAAGGAACTAGAGCTGCCCTAGATTAAACAAATTCCGCTATAAATACCTCTACCTCGTCACATTTACTCACCCCACCGTATGCGTTATTACAGAATCCCCGCTAGCAATCTGCGTGAGTTTTTCATAATGACCATGGCATGTCTAAAAAACAAAGAACCCCAATAAATAGACATCAATACACATCAATCTCACGTATAACCATGCATATGTTACAAAATTACCCCCACATTACCCTGTGTGCTTTGAATATTAGAGAGAAAATTAATTGAAATTATTATTTATTGTCTTTGATGGGGCCATGCAGTGAAAGGGTGTATATGTATTTAATGCCAACTCACGAGAGCACTACCTCTCCTAAGTTATTACTCACATGGAGAGTGGAGACGTGTAAGTTACAATAAAAATAAAATATAATTAAATTTAATGTCCTAATACATTAATATATTTTATTTTTGACTTTGCACATCTAATGTACATATGTATATTATAAATAAATTCTAGTAAAATTTATAGTGGTTTCAAATGCAAAATACTATCCTATGCCTGTCAAATTCCCGTGTCCCACTTGCGACCCAAAATGCACGGCGATAATTTTCCAGAACGACAAGATTCCACTTGCTACCTCGTCAATGGTGCCTCCATTTTAAATATATATCTATATTGAGTAACGCGGACTTGGAAGTGTTGACTCATAGCAGACATGATGGTTTCAACGCGTTTCCTCGCTCTAAATTGGTCTACACGGTGTGATGTTTTGAATTGAACCATGGTAGACGGTATAATTTTTTCAAAATTTGTTTGCTGATGTGAACGGGATTGTTGATGCACGGCTATCTATTCATCTTCCTCTGTTGCCAATACTGCTCGGTCGTCTATTTAAAATGACAAGTAAAACCGTACCATTTCTGGATAAACCATGGGAATCATGTACACGAACTATCTATGAGGTCTACCAATGAACAGAGAGTAATGACTCTATTTTTGTTCCATAAATATATTTTTTAATATGAGAGTTTTGACACTTTGCAAGTAAAACCGTACCCCTGCGCCGAAAATCTAAATCCAGGTGTGGTAACAAAAGACATTTCTACATATTGCAGAAATAAGAACACAAGGAACATGGAAATAGGGGCGAAGCATCTGCTAGCATTAAGGTCTCTTAGGTTATTGTGAATTATTAGGAGTCGATGGAGGAAACACCCTTGAGCTGGGGAATTCCCTCACTGGAAATCAAACCTTAACTTCAAAAAATGGTACGTTCGAGCTGGGATTCTTCAGTCCAAGTGGAACGAACAAGTGGTATGCTGACATCTGGTATGCTCAAATCCCTGTGAAGACCATCGTTTGGGTGGCTAACAGGGAGACTCCTCTGCCAAACAAGCCTGGTGCCCTCAATATGTCGAGAGACGGTCATCTCAGACTCTATGATTTAGAGGGCAGTTTGATGTGGTCGGCCAATAACCGCCACAAAGCATCCCGTGCATCGATTTTGGACTCTGGTAATTTCATTATGTTTTGCATATCCTGGAGATACGTGGTTGCCTGGGATGAAGATATGGAAAGGCCTCAGTCTCACCTGTTGGAAGGGTTCTGCGGATCCAGTGCCTGGTCCTTTCTCTGTAATTATGGATCCATCTCCCGGAAAGACACAGTTTTTGGAAATCTATGAAAAGCATTTGTCATATTGGTCCAGTGGAGTGTGGATCGGTGACCATTTCACCAGTATGCCTGAGTTGTCAGGCGCCTCTATGTTCAACATTGTTAACACTCCTACTGCACGCATGTACTTCACCCTTCGGAAGTTTTCTCCATCCCGCATCTACTTCATGTATACGGTGAAGTCAAAATTGCAAAATATTATACCGCCACGGGTGGTAATACAGAAGACTGGCCAAGGACAGGCATTCATGTGGAACTTACATCAACATGCAACAACATCAACACTCAACTCTGCAGCGGAAGGATTTAGGCCCAAAGACAGTCAGGCTTGGGAATCCCAAGATTTCAGGTCAAGTGGTTGTATTCGTTAAAATGCTCTGTAAATGGCAGCGGCGACGGCTTCCTGGAAGTGAGGGACAAATCCTTGCCCCACACGGAAGCTGTTGTTCGATATGTAGGAGAACAAACAGCTTCATTCGGTTGGCTGCTTCTGATTTGGCATCCTCGTCATCCAAAGCAAAAGCTAGAAAACCTTCTCTTTCCCTCTTAATTCCCGTGTGAGTTGTTGTTTTGGCTCAAGGCATGTAAGAACGATGACATGCCAACTTCACTAAGAACATTCACATATAAAGAGCTGAAAAATGCCAACTTCACTGAGAACCTTCACATATAAAGAGCTGAAAAATGCAACCGAGAATTTCCGGCAACAATTGGGAAGCGGAGCCTTTGGGTCGGTGTTCAAAGGAACTCTGCGGGTCAAAAGATTAGAGAGTTCAGCACAAGCAGATAAGCAATTCCGTGCAGAAATCAGAACCATTGGAAGCATACACCACGTGAATTTGGTGAGGCTTCGTGGATTTTGCATAGAGCGCTCTCAAAGGTTGCTGGTTTACGAGTACGTGGCCAACGGCTCGCTAAATTCCTTCTTGTTCTCTAAGTCAAAAGGGATGAAGCGCAAAAGGTATTGGAATGGAAGATCCGTTATGAGATTGCGTTAGGCACTGCACGCGGATTAGTTTATCTTCACGAGAAATGCAGAGATCGCATCATTCGCTGTGATATTAAGCCAGAAAACATTCTGCTGGATGAAAATTTTTGTCCGAAGGTTGCTGATTTTGGGCTTGCAAAGTTAGTGGGTAGATATTTCAGCCGGGTATTGACTACAACAAGAGGAACGAGAGGGTACTTGGCTCCAGAGTGGGTTTCAGGGTTGCCGATCACTTGCAAGGCGGACGTATACAGTTTTGGAATGAAGATGATGGAAATACTATCTGGCCGGAGAAATCTGGACCTGACTGTGGAAAAATCAAGCAGGTGCTACTTTCCTAGTTGGGCTGCAACTCAACTTCAGGAGGGAAACATAACAGGCGTTGCAGATGCCAGAATAGCTAGCCATGCGGACATTGAAGAGTTAAGAAGAGCTCTAGTGGTAGGTTTGTTACGCGTTTAAGAAGATGACAATACGAGGCCAAGCATGGTTGAGGTTGTTCAGATCTTGGAAGGAACGATGGAGCCCCGCGTGCCATCTTTCCAAAGTTTTCCAATGGTTATGCTCGATGAACAAGTAAAGCCGGAAAGAAAAAGTGATGGGTATCATAAATCGTAGCTATCAAAACAATACTTCAGAGCTGCTAAAAGAAATGAAGCATGTACTGGTTATGGTTGAAAATTCCATGAATATGAGCTGAGAGTACTTTGATAGTGTTAATGTAGGGGAATTTTAATTAGGTTACTAGATTTGCATCATCATGTTAATTAGTTAGAGAGGGTTAGCTCCCACACACATTGAAAGAAGGAGAATCCCACACACATTAAAAGAGGGAGAATCCCCACACATGTCCAATCTTAATGTTAATAAGGGTGAAGAATCCACAAAACTATAAAACTTATATAAAAAAACTTGAAGTCTACAAACTATCCACCATATAGTTTGTACGTTGACTTAAAGTTGGATTAAGTTTTTTTGAATGAAAAAGAAAAATAAATAAATTATTAAAGAATAATTAGACATTTTTAAAAAAAACACACTTCATAATGGTTTCAAACTAATCACCATAATTTTAAATTATTTTTTAAATATTATATTACTATTATTAACCAGTTTATTCACACTTGTTGTTTTGTTAACCTAAGTAATTTTTTTTAAATATTGTATTATTATTATGAACTCGCTTATTCACACTTGTTGTTTTATAAGAGACTAAGCAAACTTCTTATAATATTCTATCAATTATTTTTTTTATGAATATTCTATCAATTATTATATGGAAGAAAAAAAAATATTGATAAGGCGATTTTCTATGGAGTAGTTTCAAAAACTTTTTCTCTTTTTATTCTCATGGGTATTTGGCTTCACCAGATTTCCTACATTTCCCTTTCAAATGTTTTAGCATTTGTTAAAAAGTGATATGTTGGCCAAAGAATTTAAGAAAAAGAAGATTATAATAATTAATATTACTGATATTTGTATTATGTTAGTTTTTAATAATGATGACACAAAATTATTTTGATAATCTTCATCTATTTGTAATATGATTTATATGATCATTTTGAAAATTATGAAAAACAGGTTAGATTTTGCTATCTCAAAGGAAGAATGTGGTTTTTATTATAGTAAACAATTTTTTTATGGTGTAATCATCGTAGAGGAGGCCATAAATTCTTTTCATTTCATGAAAAAGCTAGTTGTGCTTATAAAATTAGATATGAACAAAGTATATAATAGGGTTTGCTTGAGTTTTCTATATGATAAGCTATAAAATTGATTTTATTTAAGGTTGGTTGGAATGGATTAGATGTCTTTATAAAACTTTGAAATATTATATGTTGATCAATGGGTCTAGTAATAGATACTATGAAACATTCCATGGATTCAACTAGGGTGGTCTACTATCTCTTTATCTATTTAATATTCTTGTAAGGTACTAGCTACGGTTCTCTCAAATGAAAAATAGAATAAAAAATGAAGGGTATTTACATTACAATATATAGTGCCCTCAAATCCTATCCAATTGGTTGACAATACTTTTATATTGCATCATTTCTCACTCTATGAGGATGTGGATTTTAAATCAATATTATCATGTTATAAAAAGGTTTTTGGATAGTTGGGTGAAGACTTTTGATACTATTTATGAGTTTTATATTGGGGGTAAAAAATTGGATGGAGATTATTAAAATATCAAGCAAAGAGTTGCGCAAAATGTTACTTCAAAATATACAAGTTCTTTTGATGTAATATTTCATAACATGAAACTTTAAATTAGATAGTATGCACATTGATGAGGGAAATTATACGAATTTTTGGTCAATTTCTTCATTGACGGCTTTGCTTCATTGAAGCCTTATCCTCTTATTTCCAATCCAAAATGGAAATCACTATCTCAAACATGTTTATCTTGTAAAGATCCTATAGTTGAAAATTATATTGCTTATTACAATGTTTTCATTAAAAATGATTGCTTAATATATTAGAATTATACTGAAAAACAAACAATGGATTTTATCTTTTATTCATATAAGAAGGCCATAACTTGTACCTTTAATTAAACTTATTATGATCATATTTCATTTTTTTAAACAATGATACTATTCATATTCTTTAATTTATAGATAAGGCTTAAATTTTATATTGAAACTACATAAAAATATATTTACAAACTTGACATATAAGATATATGAAGAAAATAATGACAATTAGACATAAATGTATTGATAAAGTTTAAAGTAGAAAATTCAAAAGCTTCAAATAGAACATATTAGATAGAATTATTTTATGATTGGATACCTTCCTAATTAGTCCATAAAGTTTATCTCATCCCTTTGTACATGCAATCACACCCCATGAACTTAGATAACATATATTTATTGCTTTAGTCAATATGAATCAAACAACACATGTAAAATTATTATCTATAAGAGTTTAAATTAGTAATAACTCAAATTGTGTTATATATTTTCCAAAATTATAAGAAACTTAAATGGAAATGTGATTTATACAAATATTGAATAACCTTTGTATAGTTTCTCAATAAATATGTACAATTTAACATTTAATAGTTTTCATAGAATAACCTTTATAAATTACCTAGAAGCTCATCAAGTGAATTTCTATTTTACACCAGATATAGACAACAAGTAATTCACAACAATGACTACAATTCTTTGAGTATAATGTAAAAGGAATACAACCATATGATATTTCTTGTATATGAAAGATAGTAGTATTATGCCAAACCTAGTGAATTTACGTCAATACCTAATAAACACTAATTTAATTTAATTTAATATTTACCTAATTAAAATTGTTTTTTAAACCAACTATGCAAAAAACTAAAAAATTATAAGCCCAATTTTTACAAATGCAAAAAATTGTAAAATCAAAACTATTCAAATTTAAAATATATGTAACTTTTTTTTTTCGAAAATCAAATATATACAAAGGCCAAAATTTTTAGAAATCAATTCTTTTGCAAAACCAAATATGCATAAAATCATGATACTCAAATTACATGTGTCACATATAAAACAATTACAAATGGTTGATTTTTATGCTTTGAAACATAATTTGGGTCACCTTCCATAGAAATAATATAATCTTGATCTTCATCATGTGGCATTGTTGCTTCCTTTGATTCCTCTAAAAAGTTAATTTGTTCTATAAAAGTCTAATCTTGAGGATGATATGAACAAAATTTATAATAGAAGAGTCTTTAGGGCTGTTCATAATTATGCAAGGGTTGGGGATGCAATAACTAGAGCTTTTTTCTTCAAAAAAATCCACACATTTAGCCTCCTTAAGGTCATGTGGAATATTTATAGTGAACTCCTATTAGATATTATCCATAATTGTATGGTGAAATATTAAAAACACCAATGTTAGATCCAAATGATATGTATATGTGAGTAGACCTATGAAATCTACATAATAATCCTCAACCATTAAATTAGAAATTTGAAAGGGTTACCCTTTCCATTTTACATCGATTTAGTCACATTGAGCAATTTGGTGCTACCAATATTTGAATCCTGGTGTGGTCTACATCAATGATTGTTTTTTTTTTTTGAATCTACATGGTGGAATCGGTACCCACGACACAAACCCCCCCCCCAAAACCCCCCCCTATAACCACCATGTCACAATGATTTTAAACCTTTTATGTCGCTGAAAGCACCAGGAAAGGGACAAACGTTCAGTCTGGTGACTACATCAATGATTGTTACAACCATTGAACTACAGAATTATTGGGCACTAAGTCAAGATCCTATTTATAATTAATACTTAGAATTCTTCCTAGGCCAAATTATTGATATATAATCCCAAATACTTTACTATTTTACTATCAATAGAGTTAGTGTAATACCTCAATCAATCAACACATTAATATATTAACATTCGATGAAGCCTTGTACTATGATGGTATGGTGAGCATGGATTCCCATTAAGGTAAATATGAAGAGGTTCATGGTATCATTTGTGTGCTCAAAATATACTGCTTCAACTAATGAATCTTATTTCAAAGAATTTTGATCTTCATCATGTGATATTTTTGATTCCTTTCATTCCTCTAAGAAGTTAACTTGTTCTTCATAAGCCTAATATTGAGGATGGTATGAACAATATTTATAATAGAAAAGTCTTTGGGGATGCTCATAAATATGCAACGGTTGGGGATACAATAACTAGAACGTTTTTATTCCACTAGATCCACACATTTAGCCTCCTTGAGGGTGTGTGGATTACACATAATGACATCCTATTAGATTTTATCCATAATTGTATGGTGAAATATTTAAAAAACCAATGTTTAATACAAATGATATGTATAGGTGAGTAGACCCGTAAAATCTACATAGTAATCCTCAACCATTAAAGTAGGATTTTTAAAGGGTTACCCTTTCTCTTTTACATCGATTTAGTCACATTGAGCTATTTGGTGCTACCAATATTTGAATTTTGGTGTGGGCTACATTAACTATTGTTCCAACCATTGAACCAAGAACTTCTTGGCCACTAAGTCAAGTTCCTATTTAAAATTAATACTTGGAAATTTTCCTAGGCTAAAGTATTGATATATAGTCATAAAGACTTTACAATTTTACTATTAATAGAGTTAGTGTGATACCTCAATCAATCAACACATTAATACACTAACATTCAATGAAGACTTGGACCATGATGGTATGGTGAAAATGGAGTTCTCTTAGGTTAAATGTGAAGAGATTCATGGTATCGTTCTTATGCTCAAAATTTGCTACTTCAACTAGTGACTCTTGTTTCAAATAATCTCAATCTTATGGTAGAATTCAAGGGTAGAATTTATAGATAGATCATAGGAACAGCCATAGGGAGTAACTTTGTAGTAGTTTATGCTTACCTGTTTCTTTGCCATCTTGGGAAGCAAGTTTTTGTTAATTTTTCTATGGATAATATTTTGTTCTATAAAAGATACATTGATGATGCCATTGGTGTTTGGCATGGCTCAAGGGAAAAACTTGATAGATTTTTGGCCACTTATGGATATTTCTACCCAAGCATTAAAATATCAGCATCTATTTCAGATTCAGAAGTGACTTTGTTGAATACTATTTTTTGTAAAGGGCTTGATTTTGTTCATATAGGGATTTTGTGTACAAAGTTGTTCCAGAAACCAATGAACGCCTATCAATATATTTCATCTTCTTCTCATCATCCTGTCCACCAACAGAAGGCCTTCATTTTAAGTGAGCTCAACAGGTTCTTAGTTAGATAAAGCTCAAGAGAGAGCTTTATTTATGTTAAAAATATGTTTTTTAATAGACTTAGAGCTAGAGGGTATAAGATTAATTTTTTGCTTTCGCTATTTGAAAAAGTTAAATTTGATGGAAGATCCTCTCTCCTAGCCAGATTTCTTGAAAGAGCTATATGCAGACAAGGCACCAAAGTCAAACATGTTCCACTTATTTTGAGGTTAGACAATTGTGATTTTTCCAGGAGTTTGCACTTCAAAAAAAATGTTATTTCTCCAATGTTCAAAAAGTGGAGTAAGGATAGACAACTTAAACATATTGCATGAGCCATCATCTATTGGAGAAATCACAAACCTCTCAGATCCTATCTTTGCAAGAATAAAATTTTGTAAAGGGATTTTTCTCCATCTTATTTATCACATTTTTTAATGCACCTTTGTAATAGGGTGGCTATTTTTTGGGGGGGTTGAGCCTAGGAATATTTAATATGTATTTTTTACCATTTGGTCTATAAACCTGTTGTTTGTATTTAATGTTTAGGAATAATTTTTTATCCCACATGCATTATTTTTTGGCTTCTCCCTAGAGTTAGGATTATGAAAAGAGGATATTGTACCCCTCTAAGACTCACACTTTGCTAATGAGACCCAAAAGGTTGAAACACATTCAGAGTTTTTTAGTTGTATAATTCTTTTTTTTGGAATAAAAATTCATTTTCAGCATTTTTGTTCCTTCCTAACTCATTATTTTTATTTTTCTCTAAAAACCCCATTAAAAAACATTTTGTTGTGGTTATTATGCTCTTCACTTACCACGTAACGCAATCTGGTGAACCAAAAATACTTCAGCACTAGTAGTATGCTCTTCACTTGCCGTGTAATACGATTTGGTGAATCAGAAACTAACACATGTTTTTTAATAGAGTACTGCTATGCCATATTTCCTTCTAAGCTAAATTTACATTTATATAAGATTAGAGTTAACAATTTGGATTTAATTCCAAGCTAACTTTATCATAGTCTAAAGTGAAATTTAATAATTTTAGCTTAACACAATATATCTAATAAATATAAAAATATAATTTTGATACAAAATATAAAATGTGGAATACTATACTTAATTACGAATTAAAAACCCAATTTGTTAAGTGAGTGGATGTAGATGTATTAGGCATAAAATCATAAGTCATAAGACACCATAAAATGATGCAATTTATGATACTCAATTGCATAAATCGACATATAATCTATTATATCAAACCCCCGAAAAAACAAGAGTTAAGTTTATGAAAAATGCATATTTAATTAATTATAATAAATGTAGACCATGCATTACATTTAAATGTTACAAAATTTACACCACCGCTTACTTACTCATATAGTTTGCACATAAAATTATAAACAATAATAACTTTATTTCAAACAATATATTATAAAAAAATACATACTATTTACAATAATACGTATTGTTAAAAAAAAAGCTAATATAAACTTTAAAATACTATTTATAAAAAAAAATTCATTTAATGCAACTTTATGCTTTTTAAATCATTTATGTTTTTATTAACCTTATGAAAGCAGAGTATGCTATCTTAGAAAGATGGAGGTAGGAATGTTGTAGTATTACGGACTTTGATTCACACACAAACTGGATGAGAAGACTAAAGGTACGAGGTGGCAGGCATAAACCATCAAAAGTGTCTCTGCATATGCCCTGATTGTATAAGAGCCTTTCATTGGACTTTCCGACCATATGGACATTTCAATATAATTGCTTTCGACTGGACTTTTGCAAGTTGCTCCTCGTATCAGAAGCAATCACGGCCTTGAATGCATTGCATAGATAGATCGTCGTGGTTTGACATCCGGGGAGGTGTACCTCCACTTATCATCCTCGTTTGCCCATCATATCTTTGGAGTTTTCACAAAATCCCTGTGCTTTGCGTTTTAACGCGGGCGCTAGATGAACTCTGTCCCACTCACGACCTAAAATGCACGGCCAAAAATTTCCAGAACGACTAGATTCCACTCACTACCTCGTCAATGGTGCTTCCATTTTCAATATTGCACTGGCCTTGTAAGTGTTGACTCGTACCAGACGCGATGGTTTCAATTCATTTCTTCCACCTAAATTGAGCTACACGGACTGATGTTTTGAATTGGAGAGAACCGTGGTAGACGGTATAATTTTTTCAAAATATTATGCTGATGTGATATGAACGGGATTGTGGATGCTCGGATATCTACTCATATTCCTTTGTTCCCAATAGTGCTAGCTCGTGTATTTAAACTGGCAAGGAAAACCGTGGTTTTGCACCCAAAATCTAAATCCATGGGTGGTAATGATGCAGGGAAAGGGGGTTGTTTCTGTCATTGACGACAAGGATTAAGTTGTTAGACTGTAAGTCACTTCAGACGGCGTCAACCCGACGGTCTGGTTGCCTTCTTCAAGACGGCATTACATAATGGCTCCTTACTCTTTTTTCACCATCGAAGTTGGACAACCATCACGGCGCCCACAATCGTCGGAGGACAGTTTTCCTTGACGCAGAATGTCTCCCAGACGGCGGATTTCCTTGACGGCAGGATGCCCTTGGTCGACAGGACAGCAAGGTATAGTCTCAAACGGCAGTCTTCACACGGCAAGCTTCATGATGACACTTTTGACTTCGTCGACAACCTCCTTCAGTTTTTTACATGACAGCCGTGAAATGAAGGGCACGCAAAAGAAAGGTCATTAAAAAGGAGAAATACGGGAAATGGAAGTGGACGTCAGCTGTTCATGACTTTCTCCGACGTCAACAAATTTGCGTGTTAGAAGAAAGACGAAAAATGGAGGGGAAGTGGAAGTGAACGTCAGCCAGCCGTAGAAAAAAAATAGAAGGGAAGGGAAAGTAGACTTTATCCCACATCGTCAAATCCGTGTGTTAGAAAAAATGGACGGCAAGTGGAAGTGGACGTCAGCCGTCCATAACTTTCTCCCACATCGTCTAATCAGCGTGTTTGAAGGTTTATTAGTATGAAACGAATTTCCACCGAAAATAAAATGGATGGGACAGCAGCGGTAACGAATGTCTCATTTCTAAAATTATCATAAATGGTGGTATCGTAATGTACGACATATGTTTTTATGCCAACACATTTGCGAATAAAATCAATATATTCCACCAATGAATGTTTAACTCTACAAGACGTAGCAAAAGGCATAACATCCGGTGGTAACAAAAGCTACAGATTACAGAAACTCTTGGTTGAGGAAATGCTCTATAGAGATTGATTTAGACAACATTAGATGGAAACTACAGTCATCTACATTTTGACATGAGTGTTAATGATGGAGGAAACAAATTTCCTAAAGTTGAAATGCTCATTTTCCTAGTTAAAAAAAAAAGTGCATAGATCGATGTTAATTGTATTGGGTAGAGCAGAACCAGTTGGAGTGTGAGGGATGGCAGAGGAAGAAAGTCATGGCATCTAACGAAGAAAAGATACATGGATCAAAATATTAATGTCCACATAACTCTTATTATACTTACTAATATTTTTAGGTCGATGGTTCTTTTTCTTCATGCACACATTCTTGGGCCAATCAGTATGGTAGTATACAGTATGGTAAAATTGTTCATTGACTCACACCCAAAGGGTTCTTTCAAACATCAAAAATGAAAGTAAAACCCAAAAGAATCCTCTTGAGCACTTCAAAAACGTATTGTTAGATTGCCCCTTAATTTGACTAGCTCGAGACGATTACAATGAGATATGTAATTACACAAGGGTTTTGGTACCCTTATACTCCGTTTAAGAAAGTCAAATAATAGCAACCAAATTAGAAATTATAGAAGTAAAATAACTAAAAGATGAAAGCTAAAAATATAAAACATAAAAGTCACTCAAAGAATGGAAAGTAAATCTGGTTATTTAAGGGCTTAGAATGGCATGCACATCCTTTTGTCACTTTTTTACACTTTTATAGCGAGCCAATAGTACTAGGTGTAAAGAAAGAACTAAAAATACAATACTAGTAATGATTAATAATGTATATAACAAAGTATCCACTAGAATAGTAAATCATATTCAATATTATTAATGTAAGTAATAGATTTTCATATTCTAAATTTGTACAAGATCTTAGTTATCTAAAGATGTTAAAGTCTCATAGTCACTTGTAGATTGCAAAGTCTTATATGTGCAATAGAGGTGACTAATATTTTAAGTATGAAATATAATCTCAACTAAAACACATATTTTATATTTATAGTTTAAATAAAAAATAGCCCTAACTCTAATGCTTAAGGGTCAGCTAAATTAATTCTAGGACTTGGTCTAATAATAATAAAGATAGTTGCAATGATTATATTGGAGTCATTATACACATTTATTTTTTTATAGACAAATAGACAAGTATTAACATGGGATGAAATTCTAATCATGGAATATGCCACTAGACTTGCATTATATAGGATTATCAAAAGTTGATTTGGGAATTTTACTATCACTTGGGTAGCAAGGCACTTTGAGTTGGAGAAGCTCATTGTATTGTTTTAGATGTACTTTTATTAGCTTAATATATGACATACCATCAATGTATTCATTTGTCCTACATTGGCTATGTGATTGTGAAGCCTTCCAATCAAGAGTAGGGTTTATACAACCCTCTACTAATTCATAATAAACCATAGGAATCCAACTACATGAACTATCTATGAGGTATGCTAATGGATAAACAAGGTAATTACTCCATCTTTGTTGCCATAAATATATTTTCAAATATAAGAGTTCTAATACTTTGTAATAATGCAAACTCTATAGAAGAAACCACTAGACCCTTTTTAACCAATATCTACTTGTCTTTTGGGTTACCAAAGAGCATCAAATATGGACATTGGATTTTGAGCACCTTCTTATTGACTGTATGTTCCATGATGGACATAAATCTCACCAAGTCCATTGGTTTCCATGTATAGATTGATAGTTAGATAGAAGTGATAAACCAAATGACTATGCACATGGAATGAAATCCTTTTATTTATCAAACACAACTATAATGAAACTATCAATAACTCCAATAGACATAATTTATTTTATGTGTCTTAGATTTCAACCATTGATCCCATTGATGTAGCTCTACCTAAAATTAGAGGAGGTAACTCCACATGCTTAGAGGGAGTAATATAGCATTTGATAATTCATAGGTTAGATCTGGTATGTACACTAATAGGTTCTAGATGTTTTACAATGTACTAATTATAATTATAAGTAGAGGTATGACCAACATAGGGTGCCCCATTAATCTCAATTGATGATAACGTTTGGTTTTGATTAGAGAATATGTGTCTTACTAGTCCTCATGTAGATCTGTGAATTATGCCTACATTTGAATTATTTAGTGGTGCTTAAATAACACCAATAGTTACAACTAAAAATAGGCAAGTTCTAAACAGGTGCAACCTACCATAAAAATGAGCAAGGCTTTAATATGGAGTGCAGTCTAACAACCTCAATAGATTAGCCAATGTTCATAACAATAATCCAACTTGCAATAATAAAATAGGCATAGCCTAAGATATCCTCATCATTCCTCCCCACTATATAAGCATTGGAATCCAATGCTTTTACAAGAAGGTGGATGAGAACTTAGGAGTGTCGAGTACCGTCGATCTTGCACTCCATATTACAATTTTACAAGGACACTTGCTTACAAAAGCATACAAATAGCCTTAGCCAAAATATATCTCTAATAACCTTAATACAAGCTTAAATAATTAATTATTAAGAAAATAATAATTAAGGTGCAAAATAGTTAAATTAATAAATTATTTTGATTTTAATTTATTTATTTAATTAAAAGAATTAATTAATTAATTTTAAAAATTAATCAATTATTATTATTATTTTAATGCTTGATTATATTATAAAAGGAGTAGGCATGCACAAACATGCACATGACACATGGGCCATGTGTACCTAGGGTGGGGATCTCCTCCATAGTGTGTGCCCATGCAGGCTCATGGTAGTCCACGTATATATTGTGCAGGCTAGTATGGAGAGGCACATAACCTATACACAACCTATTGTACATGTGATTGCATGCAAATGCATGCAATAACCCACATACAAGCTACACAGGCTGGTGCATAAGTATGCGCAACCTGTGTGTATCATGTTATACACGTGGCCACGTGCAAACACACATGGTAGCCCATGCACATGCACTACATACAATGTGCACATGGTTCATGCATAGGCTACATGTCGTTGCACATGGGTCATGTGTAGGTTACACATGGTTGCATGTGGGCTATGTGTAGCTACACATAGGCACTGTTGTCCACGTTGTTTCCCACACATCACTTGCTAGCCCACATCGTGCATCGGCTCGCATGAGCGTGGAAAAAATATGAGTAAACATGGTGCTTTTGTTGCAAGAAAAAAAAGGGTGGGGCATGAGGATAACTAAAACTTTTTTATTTGATTTGTTTGCATGCATTCCTCCTATGTAAACAGAAAAATTGTGTATGATCTTCCATTGAAAGAAATATTTCAAAACAAGGTGAAGTTAGGGACAAGTCTTCAATGCACATAGCAGGGGAAAATACTTGAAACTATCGAGCTCTAGGGGCCATGGTGGCGGTAAAGTAGGTGTGCAAGGTATAAGTTTGCATCGAGGAGGGGCTAGGACCTGCAGATCTAGCTATACCTAATTCTATGCATTATTGGTAAGTGTAGCCAGGGTGGCCACAATAGAGGCCATTGAGGCAAGAGGTCACATGACTTCTATTTTAAGATCTATCAATTATGGCAAACCAGAGGGCCAAACAAAATTAGCTCCAACAACATAACAAGATCCACCATCTACAATGAAAGGAAAAATGTTGGAATCTTCTTCTAGATCTTCATTAGCATCTACTTTAAGAGGTAGTAAATCCTCAATTTTTTTTTATTTGGACTCATTTATGATAAACAAACAATTTAATAGGTCTTCAAAGTTTTCATTTTTAATTTCTTCAAGAAAATTTATTACTTCAAAAGCAACAAATGGGTCTTGTTCACAGAGACCTTCAAATTCTGCATTCACAATAGTATGGTCTAACAGAAGGACAATGGGCTCCATGCTGCTCTAAATTTTTCTTTTGCAACAATTTCTACCATAGAAAGAATTCTTTCTATAAGAAGAATTTTTTCTGCAACATTTTCTTTTGCATTAATTTCTTCTACAGTAGTTTCTTCTACAACAATTTCCTTTGCAATAATTTGAATTTATGTAACAAATTCTTCCATTGAAAGATTTGTTTTTTCAACAGATTCTTATTTTGCTACCATTTCGTCTATGAGTTAGACATCTTGGATTTGCTTGACATTAGCAACAATCATTTTGAGTTGTTGCTCTAAATTTTCAAAGAAAATTTTATCCTAAGTAGACAACATGGTGCCCTACCCAAACAGGAGCAAAATCTACTACTCTGATACCACTAATGTAGAACTATGAATTCTACCTACATTTTCATTATTTAGTAGTACTTAAATAACACCAATAGTTCCAATGATAATTAGGCAGGTTTAAAATAGGTGCAACCTCCCATACAAATGAACAAGGCTTAATCTAGAGTGTAGTCTAACAACCTCAATAAATTAGTCAATATTCATAACAATAATCCAACATGTAATAATAAAATAGGCATAGCCTATGATGTCCTCATCAAGTCCTCACCACATGTTTTAACCCGTATATTATGGTATATACACCATAACCATGTAGATGGGGCCTAATCTGTTTATGGTCAACTAGCCTCCATATCTTGGGTTGTACTATTTTTAATTTGGAGTTGCTCTACATATGTTTCCCTCCACTTGTGGGCCAATTTTACATGGTGAAATATTGATTCATTACTAAGCACAATCTTAACTCTATCACACCTTTGTTATAGATCAGATCATTAACATAAAAAGTAAAGTAGATTAGACAATAAATTTTTTTCCTATTTTGATTGGTCAAGGAAGACTAGTCATTGCACAAGAGGAAGTGGTTCACCATGAACCAAGTTCAACAATAATTTTATCATTTGTTTCCATAGTTATATGTAATTGGATTCATTACCTCTTAAGTGAAGGAGTGATTAAAATAGATGATTTGGTAAATTTTGGATAAATTAAGTTTTATTGGTAAGTTAAATTTGACTAAAAAGCTTTATTATATTTGTAAAATCAATATTAATTATTTTTTTTAGTAATATTGAATATTTTTGTTAAATTAACATTAACGATTTCTTTTAGCAAAATTGAATTTGTTGATAGAACCAACATTAATGATTTTTATCTTTTGCACATATTTGTATTTATTGGAAATATTTTATACCTTCCAATTGTGACAATTGACTCTCGAATATGAAATAATATTTCACATCTCAAGGGTGATCCTTAACTTTCTATTTTGACAAATCTTCATTTTCTACTTGCAATTTCTATAAATAAGTGGGTTCAAATGCAATTTTGAATTGTCCTTGTTTTAATTCGATTTGTTTTTTCTTTTATATAGGATAAGAATTTGCATTTGTGTTGTGTCCCCTTTGAATTAACCAATGAAATTTAAATCATCATGATAAAGTTTCCTCACCACTACAAATCTTGATTATTTCCATCATTCATGATAAAGTAAATATGGATCTATCATAATTATTATAATCACTTTCATAGAAGCTTATAGTTTACAACTTTGATCTAATTTCATGTTGGCTTTTACCATAGTCTAAAGTAAACTTTAAATTTTTTTAATATAAATACAACATATAATTTTGATACAAAGCATACAATATGGAATATTGTATTTGACTTAAAACATAATTTTCTAAATGAGTGTATGTATGTATATTATGCATAAAATCATGAGTCACAAGACACCATAAATTGGTACTCTATTACATGAATCAAAAAATGACCCATTATATAAAACCCTAAATGAACCAAGAGTTAAATTTATTATATATATATATATATATATATATATATATATATATATATATATTATCAATAATAATGAGTTCATGCCATGCATTTTATTTGATTGCTACAAAATTTATAACATCTCTTTTTCTATACATAGGGGGAATTAGTATCACCTTCTACATGATATTGACCAGGTTTGAATCCTACCATTATAACCCCAATAGCACCTTTTATAAGATACCTGAATTATTACAAAACTTATGTCATATTTTTTTTATTTTCCCTTGGTCCCACTTATGTGGGACTCCTCAACCCTATTATCAAGTTGTGGCATGTGTACAAGGGATAGTTGGCCCTCTTGCTTTCTAACCAATTCATGTGATGTTGTGGTGCTCATTCAAGCTATTTATTTCCAATGACATATTACTCTTATGGAATTTAGTTCCACTTTGTAATGTCCCCCTTGGTTGGGAATGTTAAAAAAAAATTGATCTAAATCTTATTGCGGATATAAAACTTGAAGAACATGAACAAATTCCAACAATATAACCCAAATTGCAAAATATACAAAATGCATTGATTGAGAAATAACTTGCAATTTCATTTTAGATTTTAATCTAGGGCACAAATTACAATGTTTTCAAGATCAACAATATTTCCACAAATTCTTATGCAATATGATTTTAAAACCCTTGAAATACTTTATCAGCAAACACCAAAGTACCTCTAAAAATTGATGAAGCTCCAAGTGTGAATCCTATGTGAATTCACCAACAGAGAACTAGGGTTTCATCTAGCTCCAAAACAAAATCTGAGGGATTTCATCCTCAGCCACACCATTGGGGTTTTTGTCCCTTTGGAGAAGAAGTCTCAGCCACTGGCCTCAAACTCTAGAGAAAATAACTAAAATCCAGAATGACATGAAATGAGACCAAGCCACCGAATAAATAGACTCCTCCACAACAAACTCCTTTTGCATGCTCAATGTGGGATAAATCATGAAACATAACTCTTTTTCAAGTCCCACGTCCCCTTTTTATAAAATAAGGTTTTAAACTATATAAAGTATTTAAATAATTTTACTTTATATAATTAAACCTTCACACATTAAAAACTTGGCCTTCTAATTATCTAATCCGCAAACTAAGGATAGATATGGACACCCATTTTGGTGAATAATCACTGCACCATTTTTTTTTCCCAAAACCCTAAAAACTAACTTACTAAAAATAGTAAGTCAAGGCTCTATCCATCCGATTCAACATCTAAGAGTGGATTCGAATACCCATTTCACTCAATTATCCGCTCCTAGAACTCCAGTTAGGCTCCCCTACAATCTGCCCTAGCCTACGGGAACCCATGAGTAGGCTAAACCACTACATCTAACTAACTGCTCAAAAAGGGGACATTACAGTTTGCCCTTCCCAAATATTGCTTGTCCTCAAGCAATGCTCATGAATATCCCAATCAACTAAAAATTCTTGGTTGTCATCAATGAAAATACCAGGATCCCAAAAAATCCTGATAAATGTCCCATGATAGTGACACCACCACCAACTGCCACCATAAGAACTAACAAATATGGTAACCACTATCATCCATCTGAATCTACTAAATCTGAAAACTCTCCTAGAATCCATCACTAAACTAAAAAATGATCCATCATTGAAATCAAGTAGATTCTTGAGATCCCAAACCAGTATCATGTCAGCATCACCATGTTGACGCTACGTCACTCTGATCATAACTGTAGAGTCCATGTGCCTAAGCTGAACTAACCTCACCAATAACTCGGTAATGAATCCATCATAACCATCCAATATGCAATCTCTATGAGAACTATTATCTAAAACATGAAAATTCCCCTACCATGGCATCATTGTACAATTGATATATGTAATGTCTCCTAGATCCCATATCCATATTCTATCAATATTACTGCTCCTTGGGCCAATGAGTGAATAAAAAACATGGTCCACTCCTCTATAAGAGAGCTAAAATCAAAATGTACATACCTCACAATACCGTTCATATGAACTTCACCAACTAAAACCCTGTGAAGCTCTGAATAATCATCTTTCTCTTTGAGTTCTTGGAAGGCCTTATCTACAAAATTTAAGGCTTGATCTAGATAGTAACCTCAAATAATCATATTGTATCACCTCTAATGCCTGCTTGATAGCCTGCAAATCGGTAACAGTAGCTCCAACTATCAACTTCTAAAAGAGGCACTCGACAAACGCGTGTGTCCTATCTAAGTGAGTTAATGTCTAAAAAATCTACTCCTTTGTGACCTGTAACTGGTCCTTCCAACCTTGCAATGAATTGGAATCAACATCACAAAATAAACTTTTAGATTTTTTATCCCACGTACAATGCTCAAAACTAGCCTCATTCACAATACTGCACTCCCCAATTACATGCTTTGAAGTTATGATAGACCTGTCCTCATCCTCATAATCAACAACTGCATGAATACTATCATTTGTTGCTAATTTGACAATATCAAATTTAGTATGCTCACCATTGTTTTGATGACCAATGCCTAATTCTCCATTCATCGAAGCATATGATGAATTAACTTCATTTTCATTATTTTTGTCCTTCTATTTTTCCTTGCAAGTTTCTTCACTAGAAGGCATGATCATAATCTAATTTTTACTCATCTCATCGACTAGGTCAGTCTCATGCTCAAGTAGAAATTCATCAACAATCACATCTTCTTCTAAATCTTCCATAGTCTCCAACTCCTCAGAGAAATCACCATCCAACAGTCTGTTAATTATTTCCATTTTGGTTTTCAGCGAAGAATCCTCTTCATTCATAATCATTTCCTCATCAAATATGGGATCTACGGATACTTCATTATGAAATATTCCATCATGCTTTAATAATTTGATGATAGGAAAATCACAAGATTTATCATACCTTATATTAAATATTTCACAATCCACATTAGATTGTTCTAAGCACATATCCAAAACTGTTGTGTTGTCTTCCTCATCATCACCAACATCATTCTAATTCCCTGTTATGCATGATTCCTGATATGAAACATCTTTCCTAAAATATAAAATTTCAACTTTATTGTTGTCCTCTTTTGCACTTGGTTGCCTTAAGTCATTCTATTTATCATCTTCGCAATTATGACCAAGTGACCATTCCATTTTGCAAGTGAAACATCGCCCTTCTCTCCTCAACTAATTTTTGCTTTTGTGAGGAAGTCTTGTAACCTGCAGATCACTCAGTTTCCTTTCCTTTCCTGTTAACTATTGTTTACCCTTGTCAATCTTCTTTGGGACAACAAACTCAACTTTATTAGCCGCAATATTAGCTGTAGTTTTAGGATCTTGTAAAGTATTTTGTTCAACTTATTTCTTCGGCAACTTTATGAATGAAAAATCAACCTTATCCTGAGGAAAAATTGAAGGTAGAGAAATTTGCATCATTGCAGTTAATTGACTAATGGATTTTTGTATCTCACTTTGAGTCCTATCCCAATCACATTGTCTCCTAGACCAATCATTATAAGACTCCATGAATCTAAAATTTAATTAGGCTTCCATAGGCTGGTAGAATAGACTTGCTCTGATACCACTGTAATGTCCCCCTAGGTTGGGACTATTAAAAAATTTTTGATCTAAATATTATTGTGGATATAAAACTTGAAGAACAGAAAAAAATTCCAACAATATAACCCAAATTGCAAAATATACAAAATGCGTTGATTGAGAAATAACTTGCAATTTCATTTCATATTTTAATTTAGGGTAAAAATTACAATGTTTTCAAGATCAAAAATCTTTCCACAAATTCTTATGCAATCCGATTTTAAAACCCTTGAAATACTTTATCAGCAAACACCAAAGTACCTTTGAAAACTGATGAAGCTCCAAGTGTGAATCATGTGTGAATTCACCAACATAAAAATAGGGTTTCATCCAGCTCCAAAAAAATCTGAGGGTTTCATCCTCAGCCACACAGTTGGGATTTTTGTCCCTTCGGATAAGAAGTCTCAGCCACTGGACTCAAAATCTAGAGAAAATAACTAAAATCTAGAATGGCATGAAATGAGACCAAGCCACCGAATAAATAGACTCCTCCACAAAAAAATCCTTTTGCATGCTCAATGTGGGATAAATCATGAAACATAACTCTTTTTAAGTCCCACATCCCATTTTTATAAAATGAGGTTGTAAACTATAAAAAGTATTTAAATAATTTTACTTTATATAATTAAACCTTCGCACATTAAAAACTTGACCTTTTGATTATCCGATCCGCAAATTGAGGATAGATACGAACACCCATTTCGATGAATAATATCACTGCACCGTCCATTTTTCTCGAAACCCTAAAAACTAACTTACTAAAAATAGTAATTCAAGGCTCTATCCATCCAATTCAACATTTGAGAGTGGATTTGAAACCCATTTTGCTCAATTATCTGCTCCCAAAACTCTAGTTAGGCTCCCCTGCAATCTGCCCTAGCCTACGGGAACCCGTGAGTAGGCTAAACCACTACATATAACTAACTACTTAGAAAGGGGACTTTACACACTTTAATGCCTCTTCTACTTAGTTCGTGTACTATGTGCATGCGTTAATAATCCCACATTGACCTAGTTGTGGGAATTGAGTGGTTTATGAGACTTGACACTTGCTAAAATCCTTGCCAATGGAGTAATAGGCTTAAATGTGCAATCCCTTGGTCTCACTTATGTGAGACTCCTCACCACTATTAATATCGGGTCATGGTATGTGTGTGGGGTAGTTGACCCTCTTACTTTCTAATCGGTTCATGTGATGATGTGGTGCTCATTCAAGCTATTTATTTCCAATGGTATATTCCTTTGATAGAATTTTATTCCACTTTAATACATCTTCTACTTAGTTAGTGTAGTGTGTGCACGAATCCCACATTGATGTAGTTGTGGGACTTGAGTGGTTTATAAGCTCCAATGCTTATAAAATTATTTATCATAGAGGTAGTAGGTTTAAAGGTGCAAGCCCTTGGTCCTACTTATGTGGTACTCCTCACCCCTATTAACATTGAGTTATAACATGTGTGGAGGATAGTTGACCCTCTTGCTTTCTAACTGGTTCATGTGATGTTATGGTGCTCAGTGGCATATTTCTATGTGGGGAGTAGTTGGCCCTCTTGTTTTCTAACTAGTTCATGTGATTCTATGGTGTTCAGTTGTATCCTTTGATGGAAGATGTTGGGTGCTCATTCAAGTTGTTTATTTCCAATGGCATATTCCTCTGATGGAAGATGTTATGGTCCTCATTCAAGATATTTATTTCTAGTGGCATAATCCTTGATGGAATTTTGTTCTACTTTAATACCTCTTCTTCTATATTTAGGTACATTACTAACAGCATTTAAATGATACGTTATTGGGCTCATATGCTACCACTATAACCCCATTAACACCTTTTACAAGTTGATCAGGTAAATATGCTACCACTATAAGCCTAGCCCATTGGGTAAAATGAAATCAAAGGGGTCTTAAACCTCTAGGGCATCAAACTAGGTAGCTAACTAGTAAACACTCAATTGCTACCATCTAACCTATCTCCTTCTAGGTATCTCATGTTTTGAACCTTGGACCTCCAAGAAAATATGCCAAAGCCTTAACAACTACACTATCATATCTCTCTTTTTTCAATGAGTTATATGGGATTTAAACAAGCCCCACCTGTATTACATCATCACCACGTAGTAGTATTACAACAAACTTGGATATTATCTATGTATCGTTTTTGTAAAATTCAATCCTAGGTCTCCTACTTGAAATATTGAGGAATTTAACCAGCTTATATAATACCACTTGACACTACACTATCACATATTACTTATTTATATAATTTAAAATTAAATTACAAATAAATATAACTTTAATTTAAACAAAAAATTATTAAATAATACACTTAAAAAATAATATTATTAAAAAAAAAAATTAATTAATGAAATCTAATAAATATTAATGAAAAATAAAGCTAATATAAATTTTAAAAATGCTACTTTTAAAATAGTAATTCCCTTAAAACAAATTTATGTTTTTTAAAGTATAAATATAGTAATTGCTTTCAATTTTTGGGTGTATATTATTATTTTTCTTAATGAAAAGAATAAATAATTTTTCATTTCATTATATTAGATATTTATATTAGGTGATAATATTTTGAAGTTATAATTAAATGTGCAACAAAAACTATTTTTAAAAAAATTCAAACTTAGATTTTTCAATAAAAACTTATTTATATATATATAATTTGGTTAGTGTGAGTAACTTTTATAACTAATTTTTAGGGTTGGGCATACTTCCTCTTTCCATGACCTTTAACAAAAAAGAGAGTTGAACTTATCAATAGGAAATTTAATATACCGCCATAGACTATAGTTTGAACCTTGACCTTTTGAAGAAGAGCCAAACTTGGAACCGCTAAGGTGCCTAGGAAACTAAATATATTAACTATAGTAGCACAATATTTTTATTTTTATTTATTTATTTGACTAAGAAGAGCCAAAATGGAAAGGCTATGCTGCCGCACAGATTAAATATATTAGCTATATAGTTATAGAAGCATAATATTTTTACTTTTATTTATTTATTTAAATAGTTTTTTGGGGTTTAACATTTGACCGTGATCAATCAAAAGCTAAATTTATCAATAAAACATTAACACATAACCAAATATTGTAGTATTGTTGAGTTTGATTAACATACAAAATGTATTTGAATACTAAAGTATAGGGAGTACGCATAAACCATCAAAAGTGCGCCTTCATATGCCCTGATTTTATAAGAGTCTTAGACTCGACTTTCTGACCAAATTGACATTTCAATATTATTGCTTTAGACTGGACTTTTGCAAGTTGCCGCCCGTATCTCAAAGTGATGATGGGCTTGAATGCATTGCATGAGCAACTTGAATCTCCTACGAGTTGCTCTCCACGTACATTGCTCCTGCCAAGCTCATTGTCGATTTTGTGTGTTGCTAAGTTATCGTGTGTTGTCAAGTGTTGTTGTGAAATTGCCATGAGTTGTTGAGCGAGGTGGAGGGAGCTGTCCGAGATTGTGAGTGGTACGAGTGGACGCGTATCGGGACTCACCGGGCATAGTATCAGGAGACGTTCAGCGTTCCGAGCTGCGGGCGTTGGGCGGTCAGAGAGTGTGTGCCTTTGAGCCACTTGTTTTGTAACTGGGCCGATAGTGCCAGGCCGTTGTGCCATTTTGCATTGTAATCCGTTTGACGGCATATCCAATATAAATAAAGCTTTTGCTACTTGCAACTCTTGTGTTGGCCATTGTGTGGATGTCTATCTTGTGCATTGCGATATTGTGCTAACCTTGTGTTGCTTGCTTCCGCTATATAAATACAAATATTGTTTGGCTTGTCTATTTGCTGGCTTGTGCAGGTACAAACACTTGAAAGCATAGTAAACGCTGCCTAAATGAGACTTAGGAGCTGTGGTGTCGTGTAGATAAGGATTGATCACCCTGACCCTACATCACATAGATAGACGATCGTGGTTTGACATAGGGGGAGGTATACCTCCACTCGTCATCCTCATTTTCTCATCATATCTTTGGATTTTTCACAACATCCCTGTGTTTTGTGTTTTAATGGGGGCGTTAGAAGATAACAACAAGTGATTTGAGAAAAAGTAATGTCATGATGCGTATAAATTACTCAGGGCAATCATAGGTGCAACGGAATTGTTTTTCGAAGATGCATCTCATCTTACGACTCAAAAGTCAAAACAAGCAGTGGGATGGACTCTGTCACACTCATGACCTAACATGCAGGGCGAAATAGTTCCACAACCACTTAATTCCACCAGCTACCTCGTCAATGGTGCTTCCATTTTCATTACTGCACCACAAAAAAAATTCCACAACGACTAGATTCTACTTGCTACCTCGTCAACGGTGCTTCCATTTTCATTATTGCACTGGCCTTGGAAGTGTTGAGTCATACCAAAAGCGATGGTTTCGATGCATTCTTCCACCTAAATTTGTCTATACGGAGTCATGTTTTGAAAGGTGGAGAGAATCATGGTAGACGGTATAATTTTTTCATAATGTCTGTCATGGTTTGAACTTGGGTGTCCCAAAAGAGAGTGCAAAGCTCAAACTATTGTGTCCTCCTTGAGGACAATGGTAACCAAATTGTTGATAGTGTAATTATTGTATAGGAGGTCATATATTCTCTTCATTTTATGAAAAAGTATATGATAGGGTTTGCTAGAGTTTTCTATATGGTAATCTCAAAAATTTGATTTTGGTCAAGGTTGGTTTGAATGAATTAGATGCTGTTAAAGACCTTTAAAATATTCTATGTTCAATAATGGATCTCCTAAAAGATACTTTGAATCTTTCAATGATTCAATGGGGATGATCTACAATCTCTTAATCTATTTAGTATTTTTGTTAAAACACTTGCGGGAGCTTTCCCAAAGTAAATATACAACAAAAATAAAGGGTTTTCACATTACAACATATAGTGCCTTTAAATCCCATCTCCAATTTGTTGATAATACTTTTCATTTGCATCATCCTCCACTCTATGAGGACATGAAGTTTAAATTAGTATTATCATGCTATGAAAAGGTTTTTATATAGTTGGTTAATACTATAAAATCTAGGATCCTTTTTCATTAAGATGTATAACGGATTATTATGGATATTTTAGGATTTAAATGTAGATAATTTTGACAATTTATTTAGGTATTTTTTTTTCTAGTGGATTGGAAAGGTAATTTCTTAAACATAGCTCAAAAGCTACTAGTCATAAAGACTAATTTACAATACAACCCTATATATATTTATATAATATATCCTACTTTAAAATCCATCCCTATATATATTTATATAATATATCACTTTCAATATTGCAAATACATATAGCATGTGAGTTTTATAATATTCAAATATATTTTCTTTAGGAGTGTGAGGAATTTTTTAAGTTTTTTCTTTGTAAAGGGTATAGGGTTTGTAAAGAAAAGAATATTGGAGGCCAAGGTTTATGATACAATAAATTTATGAGTTTTGTATCAGGGGTAAAAAATTGAATGGGGACTATTAAAATATTAAGGAAATAGTTGGACAAAAATGTTCCTTCAAAAACATACAAGTTCTCTTGATGTAATAATCCATAATATGGAATATCATATTACATAGTTTACATTTAATCAAAGAATATATTAGATTTTTAGTTACAAGAGAAACTTTATGAGTTTTTAGTTAATTGCTTGGTTGAAGCTTTCTCTTATTTCTAATCCAAAGTGGCAACCACTATCGCATACATGTTTAGCTTGTAAAGCTCCTAATAAAAAACAATATATTGCTTGGATTTTATCTTTTATTCATATAAGAAGGACATAACCTATACATTTAATTGAAACTATTATAGTCACATATTATTGTTTTTGAACAATGATATTATTCATGTAATACATTATTATCAATTCTTTATATTGTGGATAAGATTTATAATGTACATTAAAACTACATAAAAAAAATATTTACAAACTTGACACATAATATATATGAAGAGGATAATGACATTTAGATATGAAAATATTGATAACATTTAAAGGAGAAAATCCAAATGCTTCAAATACAACATATTACATAGACTAATTTTATGCATACACAAAGACTGGTTACCTTCCTAACTAGTCCATAAAGTCCATCACATCTCTTTGTACATGTGAATATACTCCTCATAATTGGATAACATGTGTTTATTTCTTTAGTTAATATCCATCATATAACACATGTAAAAAACCATTACACCAAAACCTCGAGATAGAAGTGAAATCCAAATACACCAAGATCATAACATCCCACCACTCTTTAAATACTAGACTCTATATGATAGATCTAAATTTACATCCACTCCCCTTCGAGACTCTAACATGATAGACCTAACTTCATGCACACTCCATGACTTGAACCTAGGTGTTTTTTCTAATACCAAATGTAACAAACTATTACACCAAAATATTGAGATAGAAGTGAAAGTTTAGATACACTAGGATCATAAAAAAGGAGGATGACTACCAAAAATCCTTATAGCAAAATAAAACTAATTTTAAAGGAAGCCCTTAGATAATGAAGTAAACCATGAAAAGACTATTTAACTTTTAGCTAATAGCATCTACTAACATAAAACCTATGTCAACAAACATACTAAATCCTAAGGGCTAAAAAAGAGAAAATAGAAGCCTTAAAAAGTAGGGTCCATGTTAGGTTCACCAAAAATTGTATAGGAGAAGAAGAGATATCTCATACAATAATGTGAATTAATACAAGATATAATACTCATTTCTATTCTATATTTCTTACTATATCACCATAGTATGAAATGACATTTGGCACTTGGAATGAATATAGGGGATTTAGTATGCCATTAAAATTAGTTGTTAAGTGATAGTTATCAATATTTGATTTTAAATCCTAGTAGAGAATCTTGTCCTCCTCCATGGAAGGTAGTAAACCTATGGTTATAGGATTTGGTTATACCTACAAGAATAAGAGATAGAGAAAGAAGAAGATAATATGCCATGGAATTAATAGAGATATAAAGCTTGAGATTAATGTTTTTTTTTGAAAATTTTGAAAAAACTTGTATTAAAACAAAGAATAATTACAATATGGGAAGAGACTCTTCCCATACAAAATTAGAGAGAACACAAGCTTACAGAAGTAGAAGAAGATTTTCAATGAAGCCAAATCTTCTGAACCATTAACTAACTAGCAGGGGGTCGGCATGGAAAGTTGATGCAGTTTATCACCAAATCGCGACACTATACTTCTTCTTAGGCCGCAAACATGCAACCTATCACGATATCACGACACCTTTCCCCTTTGGCCGTGAAAAAGCAACATGTCACGATATCACGACATTTTCCTCCTTTGGCCATGAAAATCGACAAGTCGCAAAATCGTGACACTTTTCTCCTTTGGGCACGAAAGTGCAACATGTCACGATATCGCGACACATTTTCTCTCTCGGCCACGATGAAGCAACATGTCGCAATATCGCGACACCTTTTCTCCTTTGGTAGCAAAAAAGCAACATGTCGTGATATCGCGACACCATTTCTCCTTTGGTCGCGAAAATGCAACATGTCGCGAAATCGTGACACCTTTTCTCCTTTGGCCGTGAAAAAGCAACATGTCACGATATCGTGACACCTTTTCTCCTTTGGCCATTAAAAACCAACATGTCACGATATCGTGACACCTTTTCTCTCTTGGCCTCGAAAATGCAACATGTCACGAAATCGCGACACCTTTTCTCCTTTGGTCGCGAAAAAGCCACATGTCACGATTTCGCGACACCTTTTCTCTCTTGGCCGCGAAAAAGCAACATGTCACGATATCGCGACACCTTTTCTCCTTTAGCCGTGAAAAAGCAACATGTCACGATATCGCGACACCTTTCCTCCCTAGGCTGCAACGAAGCAACATGTTAGCTTGAGATTAATGTTAGCAATAATAAATTTATTAAATAAGGAGATGAAATGGATTTTTATAGTGGATAAAAAGAACAATTTTTCCTTTTGAGACCAACAACTAAATTACACTCTCTTTGAATCCACAAAGTCACAACTATTAGTCCAAACAATATTGCATCTTAATGCTAGGTATATAAGTGTGCTATAATCATGATCGCACATCAATTATCGTAATAACATTTAAAATGATGATCTTCGCACTATTGATTTTTAAGATGCACACTTTAGGATACACATGTAAGAAAATCTCTTAGTCATAACTTTATCCTTATTCCATGGCATGTAGAAAATTAATAAGTATAAATTAACAATAAAAGTGGTAGAAAGGTAAAACTAGGTGAAAAAAGAGAACCAAAACCATCATCCAACATGGATCATCATCTCCCTATACAATAATTTACCAAGTTAGTCCATTTCGTAGGAGGCTATGATTCTCCATCACTTACAAAGTCAGTTGTTAGTGCTCATTTTATAAATAAAAGTATGATTATTTGTTTCCATAGAGGGAAAACTCGTGTTCACCAAATATTTTCACATAAAAATCAATAATAGTGTATAATCCTAAAGGAGGATATGGAAGAAGTGACTAAAAAGACTAAAGTTTCATGCAATAAACTTGGAAAAATAATCCATCGTCACTTTTATTTAATATAATTTTCTTGCTATGGGAAATGGCCACCTTAAAAGAAGACTGAATTCTTTACATTTAAATGATATCACTTTTGATCCCGTTGAAATATAGTCATTATAGATTAAAATTACCACTATCAAGTTGTGAGAGTTATTGTGATCCTAAGATGATATCTATACTACCAAGATTCATAGAAAAATATACCAAGACTAAGTATGATATTTGATGTGTATTTTAACATTAGTCATATGATCCATACACTAATCCAATTTCCTATTTACAATTAATACTTGGAGTTTGTTCTAGACCAAAGTATTTATATATAGTCCAAAAAGCTTTACTATTTTACTATCAATAAAGTGTGTATGTGATACTTCAATCAATCAACACATTAACATACTAATATTTAAAAAATATGATGGTATGTTCAACATGGAACCATATTAGGGTAAATATGAAAAGATCCATGGTATCATCCTTGCGCTTAGAATTTGCTACTTCAACTAGTGATTCTTATTTTAAAAAATCATCATCCTCATCATGTGACATTGTTACTTCCTTATATTCTACTATGAAGTTAATTTGTTCTTCATAAGCCTAAACGTTAGTATGGTATAGATAAAATTTATAATAGAAGAATATTTGAGGATGTTCATTGAGGGTTGAAATCATGCAGGGGTTAGGGATAAGACAATTAGAGAATTCAGTTCCACAAGATCCACACATTTATCCTCCTAAAGGGTGTATAAATAATGCATATTGACCTCCTACAAGATTTTGTCCATAATTCTAGGTGAAATTTTAAGACCTCCATTGTTGGATCCAAATGATAGGTATAGGTGAGCATTTATATGAATTATGCACACTAATCCTCAACTAATCTTATTTTATTTGTTTACATAAAATGGACCATATACAAAGTAGAAGAGTGCTTTAAAATCTTCCCAAATAAGGGAGTGCCTATATCAATAGAGCTCCAATAACAACCATAAATGAGCATGTATTCCCAGTATAGTAGTAGCCAATGTGATGCATCCTTATTTTGGTATATGGAGTAGTTAGATTATGTTACCCATCTTGTCTATCCAACTACATGGATTAGTATCCTCAAATATTAGGATGTTGATTCATGGAATAGGAACATCATGATACCAAGCAAGGAGATTAAAAAATTGTAACTCCTCTAATGTATCCATGTGTGCTATCATTATTATCTTTGCAAGTCCTAGGTTAAAGTAGTCAATCCTTGAGCACCAAAATTATGGTTAATATTGATTTATTCTATAAATAGGAAGATTTATATCATAGTTGAAGTCATGTTTTACATTAAAATCTTAGTATACTCTATTGCACATATGAGACTTCATCCTCTATAAGTAGCTAATATACTTTGCCCTCTTTGAGTGGCTAGGATTATTTGAAATATAGAATTTTACTCATGGTGTTATTGTTCACATTGCAATCTTTATTGTTGTTTATTATTGAATTGTTACTACCATTACTATTTTTTTTTAAGTTGTTTCATTATATATCTCTTCCTATAGAGGTATCAAGATCAATAGTAAAAATTGAGTTAAAACCACCCATACTTAGAAGAGTGTCCCTCGTAGCATAGGAATCATATGACCACCATGAGAACCTCAAGGTCTATAAAAATGATAACTACTAGTAGATACCAATATCTTGATACTAGTAACCTTTTGAATATGGTTCTTGATGCATGCCCCATGGTTACTGCAAAATACTTGTTGAAACTCTTTTTCAAAGGAAAATTTTATAGGGATAGGGTCCAAACATTATTATATGGAAACTAGGGTCATCTATATTTTTACTTGAGTGTTAATGATGGAAGAAAAAAATTTCCTTAGATTGAAATGCTAATTTTTCTAATAATATAAATTCATAGATTGATGTCAATTGTATTGTATAGAGTACTACCAATTCAAGGACTACGAAGGCTGGTAGGAGGAGAAAATATCATGGAATCTAAAGAAGAAAGAATACATGGGTTAAATGTACTAATGCATTCAAGAATTTTATGATGCTTACTAATATTTATAGGTTGTTTATTTTTATTTATGCACACACCCTTGGGATAACTAATATTCTAAAAATACCCATTGATTTGTACCCAGATAGTAGAAGTAAAGGGTTCATTCATACATGAGGATTAAAGGTAAAATCTAAAATAATATTTTTAAATAATTTATAAAAGTTTTTCTAGAGATACCCCTTATTTTTATCAACTCAAATGGATTATCACAACAAGATGGATATCCCATGAACCTATCAGTATCCTTGATACTTCTTTTTAAACTAGGTTTAAGAAAGTAAAATAATAAGAACTAAATAAATATTACAAAAGCAAAATGCACTAGAATATGGAGACTAAAAAATTGACAAAATTGACTAAAATAAGAGGAAAATGACTTGCACACCCTTTTGTCATTTTTGCACCTCTATAGGGAGCAAAGATCAATGATTTGATACCAATTATAAAGAAAGAACTAAAAATACATCACTACTAGTAATAATTCAATAATATACAAAAGGAAGTATCCACTAGAATACTAAATCATATTCAATATCATAAGTAAATAATGTAGGTAATAGATTTTTAGATTCTAAATAAGTACAAATCTTAGTTTTTTAAAGAGGCATTGTCTCATTTGTTCAATAGAGAAGACTAGGATTTAAGTATGAAAGATGATTTCAACTACAACATAATACCTCTATTTATAGATTAAATCGACAATAGTCCTAACCCTAATTATTAAGAGTCAACTAAGTTACATCTAGGATTTTATATAATAATAATAATAATAAATATAGTTAACATGATTATATTGGAGTCATTATATACATCTATGTTCTTATATAAGAGTATTAAAATAAAATTTGATAATTCTACTATACATGGGTAGGATAACACTTTTAGTTGGAGAAGACCGATGTATTGTTATATAAGTACTTTTATTGGCCTAAGAAATGACATGCCATCAATGTAAGGTTATGCATAGCAGTTATTTATCACCAAATTGGCTAAAATTAGGATTTTTGAAATTTGGAATTGGCTAATATTTGGGACCCTTGACCAAGGCTCATTAGCCAAAAAAAATTGGGTGCAAATGTTTTTTGGGTCGATTTACCCCAATTTTATAATAATTTGACCATTTTAAGTTTAAATTTCTAGAATTTCCCCTAATAATAGTGAATCTTCTGCATGTGTTTGGACACTATTCACCAGGATTTTGAAACTAATTCATAATTTTTTTATAAAAACAATTTGGGGCTGACCCCTTACGCATAACCCTGCATCAATGTATCTCTTTGTCCTACATAGCCTATGTAAATGTGAATAATTCCAATCAAAATTAGGGTCTATACACCCCTATATCAATTCCTAATAAACCATAGGAATTCATCTACACGAACTATGAAATCTTCCAATGATCAGATTGGGTAATGACTTCATCTTTGTTTCAATGAATATATTTTCAAATATGGGAGTTATGACACCTTGTAATAAGGTTATCTCTATAAATGAAACTATTAGAATATTTCTTATAAATGTCTAGCTATAATTTGGGCTATAAAATAGAATAATGGTAAATAGGGACATTGGATTTTGGAGCACCTTCTCATTGATCCTATGATCCATGATGGACACGAAACTCATCAATTCCATTACTTTCCATTTGCGGATTGATGATCAGATAAAAATGGTAAATCAAATGATTGTGCATATTCTATGGATGTATAATTCTATACATCCATGCACATGGGATGGAACCCTTTTTTTATCCAACACAACTATAATAAAAATATCCATAGCTCCACTAGATACAATTTAGTTTATATGTGCCTTAAATTTTAATTATTGGCCCCATTAATGTAACTCTACTATCTATATTGGAGGAGGGAACTTGACATGCTTAGAAGGAGTAATATAGATGCTCACAATTCATGGATTGGATCTAGTAGATACAATAATAGGTTTATGCTATTTTATAATGTAGAAGTGAAAATTATAAATAGAGGCATTACCAACATAAAATGTCCCATTAATTTATGTTAGTGATAATATTCAGCTTCATTTAGAGAAGAAGTGCCTTACTTGTCCTAATTGCATGTTTGAACCATTTGTTATGGTTGATACACCATAACCAAGTAGATTGGGGTCAATCATTTGATTTCAACTAGCCTTCATATTTTAGGCTACACTATTTTTTTTGTGGAGTTGCACCAAATATATTTCTACATTTTCCATGGTAGAACATTTATAGAGTATGAAGTGCAATCTTGACTCTATGATACCTTTTTTATAGATCACAATATTAACATAAATCAAAGTAGATTAGGCAACAATATTTTTTTCTATTTTGTATGATCGATGAAGACTAGTTGTTGCACAAGGGGAAGAGATTAACCAAGAACCAAGTTCAATAAATTTTTATCATTTAACCAAGTTCAACATTTTTTTATCATTTATTTTAATAATTATATGCAATGATATCTATTACCTCTTAATGGAATGAGTGATTTGATCAGATGATTCAATAACAGCTAGATAAATTAAATGTTATTGGCATTTTATATTTGACTAGCAAACTTTAATATTATAGTAAAATCAATATTAATGATTTCTATTGGTAAAATTAAATATTTTGGTTAAACTAACATTAATGATTTTTTATAGTAAAATTGAATATCTTTATAAAATAAACACTAATTATTTTTTCTTTTGTACATATTTGTATTTTCTAGAAATATTTTGTACCTTCCAATTGTGATAATTGACACTCCATCATGTAGTAACTTTTCACATCCCAAAGGGTAACCCTTGACTTTTTATTTTAGCAACTCTTCATCTTCCACTTGCAAATTATATAAGCAAGTGGGTTCAAACTTAATTAGAAAATATCAAAAATAAAACATCTATCTCACAAATATAGGATTCATATACACTCTTAGTCTTATAATAAAATGCCCATTTCTTATTGCAAATTTGAATTATCCTTATTTCAATTTTGTTTTTTCTTTTGTCATATAAAATTTTATATTTATTTCTTGTCCCCTCTAAATTACCCAATGAAATTCATATCATCATGAGAATATCCCTTACCACTATAAATCATGATTCTTTCCATCACTTCACAATAAAGTAAAGAAGAATTTATCATAATTGTTATGATCACTTTCATAGAATCTTAGAGTTTACAACTTGGATCTGACTCCATGTTGACTTTTACTATTGTCTAATAAATATCTAATAATATAAAAATACAATTTTAATACAAAACATAAAATGTGGATTAGTATACTTTTTTTATTAATGATGAAAAAATAGGGTTTTGAAAGGTCTCAAAACCTCGTACATTAGAGGAGGCAGAGAAAGATAAGCTTAATTAAGCATAGGCTAGCCTCTAAGGCCAAAATAAATAGAAATTATATTAAAACAACCATTCGAAAACAAAGACCAACCCACCACTCAAGAGGGCATAGAGGAGAATTTTTATTCAACTTTTATTTAGAGACACCAACCATCCTGCTCTATTTTTGCATAAGACTAGAAGGCTAGTAAATACATCAAGATATAGATAACAAAACTCAAAACTTAGAGAAAAAGATACTTGATTAATAATAAAAAATATAGTTTGCTAAATAAGTGAATGTATGTGTATTAGGTATTAAATCATGAGTCATAAGACACCATAAAACCATGCATAATAGTATGAATCAACAATGATTCATTATATCGAAAACCCTGGTGATTTCCTCTAGTGTTCTTCCACTTGTCTTCGAGAATATCTCCTCTGCGCCATATGGCCTTTCTTTGGGTTATCGTATGTTGTGGTTTGAGGTGGGGGCCCTACTCGTTTCTCCCCTTCTCGCACTTTGGATTTTACTTGGTGTTGAAAGGGTGGCTATGGTTTATGGGGTCTTCTCTCAAGAGCCTTGGTTTTCTATGCTTCCTCTAAATTGTGGGGCCTTCTTTCTTCTCTTGAGTACCTTTCTCTTTTTGAAAATCGGTCGAAAGTGCATTATTTTAGCTATGGTTCTTCTTGGCGTGCTTGGGTGTCCTTGGTTGCTAACTTTCGATGGTGTCTTTTGTGGCAAGGTTTCAATCATGAAGATGGTGGATACCTATTTCTTATATGGTTTACTTTAGAGTCTTCTACGTCTTTCTGTTTGTTTTGTGTCACTCTCCTTTGTTTTCTTCTTGTGGAAGAGTGTTGCACTAAGTGTGTGGGGTGTTGAAGATTTGAATATGGGAAAAGCTAAGATGTATTATTCCAAGTTGAGGCCCGCTAAATATTGTTTGGAGCCTACTTCTCTAATTATTTATGATTAAATTAAAGCTATTTGGAAGAATGATGGTCTATTGGATTTTGTTCAGAAGTTTCATGGGTACAACCCGGTGCTTTCCAAGTTGATGGTAGCAATGTGGAGAGATGGTTGGGTGAGAATTGGGTCTTAGTCCTTTGAGATATCTGTAGAACTGATTAGCCGTATAACTAGTCTAGCATTGGATGGTGCCTATCACAATAGGGACAGACATTCACTTCTAAAAGAGATAAGTTTTTTCCTAGATGGGGGGGAATTTTTGCCTAGAATTCAAAACGACTTTAGTGCCAAGGCTTTGTCTCCTCCGTGGGATAGGGTGGCTAAATTTATTCTAGATTATTTTACATTGGACTCTACATATGAAGTCATACGTAGATTTCATGCTATGTTTCTCAACCACCTATGGAGGCATATGTGGATGAACATTTCTTTATTTTTATTTCAATCAATGAAGAAATCAATGTTGAATGTGCAAGGGGATCGTGGCCAATTCCCTCTCCACTTGGATCTGGCCCTTTTAGTGTTTGAGCAAGCAGCATCAGATAATGGGAATGTGGTGGAGGAAATCCTAAAATATTTAGTTGATTTACCGATCCCTGCGCCTGGCTAGGCTAAGGTGGTTTTTTAAGGCTCTAGCAATGATAGTGAGGATGTTTATTCATTCTCATTGGGCTCGGGACCGAACAAGATTTCACATAAAAATCAAGTCTCGGCTAAATATGTGAGGGAAAAAGCATCATGATGTAGTAATTATGATTTCATCAAAAAATTATCTCTCAATTTAAAAACTTCACCTGAGGTAGGGGGGTCCTCCATCGGTTAGTCAAGAGAAAGGTAGCGGACCCCAAAAATCGTTACATCTGCTCGAAAAAAGTGGGAGGAGGATGGGTCATCCCCCTTATCCCATTTCATTGATGTGGATATCTTGCCTAGGGACTTCCATAAGGACAAAATGGTGAAATATGTCTATGCATCGAAGGAGACCTATGAGAGGAAGAGTGTAGTTTTGTATAGACTAAAACTGATAGAAATTAAGCAACATGTAATTTGGAGCTCCATGAAGATTGTGTTCAACTATTCTGAGGAGGTGTCACGGATGACGGGAATAATTACTCAAGAGATTGACATGCTGGTTTAGAACTCCCTCGGTTTTCTCTTGTGTTCGCTCTTGTCTTTGTTTTCTCTCGTCGAGTTAGTTTTTGCCTCTTTGGTTTTATTTTTGTTGTCCTTCTATGGGATGCCTTGTGTGGTGTTCTTTGTTTTTGGCTGCTTTTTAGACTGATTTTAATGTAAAAGGTTGTGGGGTCCCTTTCAAAACACTCATTTCCTTTAACAGTATCAAAAAATAATAACCTATTTTATGAAACCCTAAAAAAAACAAGAGTTAAGTTTCTAAAAAATTAACAGTAATGAATTCAAACCATACATATCATTTAATTGTTACAAGATTTACATCACCACTAACTTACTCATATAATTTGAACATAAAATTATAAACCATAGCCTGATTTCAAACAAAAATTATAAAATGATACATTAGCAACTATATATATATATATATATATATATATATATATATATATATATATATATTGTTTTAATTAGTAAAAAATAATATATTGTGAAAAGAAATGTAACATAAACCATAATAAATATATATTATTTTAAATTATCTAATACAATTTCATGTTTTTAAGTTTTAAATATATTAATTGCTTCCAATTATTACATGCATTTAATTATTTTCCAAAACGACTAGATTCCACTCGTTACCTCGCCTGTTGCACTGGCCTGTCTTGACTCATACCAGACGCCATGGTTTCAACGCATTTCTTCAACCTAAATTGGGCTACACGGACTGATGTTTTGAATTGGAGAGAACCGTGGTAGACGGTATAATTTTTTCAAAATACGTATGCTTACTACATGATGGAGTGGATGCACGGCTATACATCTTCCTTTTTTGCCGATAGTGCTCGCTAGTGTATTTAAACTTTCAAGAAAAACGGTGCCTCTGTGCCCAAAATCTAAGTCCTTGGGTAGTAACAAAAACATTTCTACAGATTGCAGAAATAAGAACACAAGCAACATGGAAATAGGAGCAAAGCATCTGCTAGCATTAAGCTCTCTTAGATTATTGCTTTTAGTTCTGAACAATTGTGAATTGTTAGGAGTCGATGGAGAAAACACCCTTGAGCTGGGGGATTCTCTCACTGGAAATCAAACTCTAACTTCAAAAAATGGTACGTTCGAGTTGGGATTCTTCAGTCCCAGTGGAACGAACAAATGGTATGTTGGCATCTGGTATGCTCAAATCCCTGTGAAGACCATCGTTTGGGTGGCTAACAGGGAGACTCCTCTGCCAAACAAATCTGGTGCCCTCAATATGTCGAGAGACGGTCATCTCAGACTCTATGATTTAGAAGGCCGTTTGATGTGGTCGGCCAATAACCGCCAAAAAGCATCCCGTGCATCGATTTTGGACTCTGGTAATTTCATTATGTTAGGCTACAACAAAGAGTTCGAGATTGTTTGGGAGAGTTTCGCATATCCTGGAGATACGTGGTTGCCTGGGATGAAGATGTGGAAAGGCCTCAGTCTCACCTGTTGGAAGGGTTCTGAGGATCCAGCGCCCGGTCCTTTCTCTGTAATTATGGATCCATTTCCGGGAAAGACACAGTTTTTGGAAATCTATGAAAAGCATGTGTCATATTGGTCCAGTGGAGAGTGGATCGATGACCATTTCACCAATATGCCTGAGTTGTCAGGTGCCTCTATGTTTAACATTGTTAACACTCCTACTGCACGTATGTACTTCACCCTTCGTAAGTTTTCTCCATCCCGCATCTACTTCATGTATACGGTGAAGTCAAAAATCCAAAAGCTTATACCGCCACGGGTGGTTATACGGAAGACTGGCCAAGGACAGGCATTCATGTGGATAGAGAATAGTGGATGGAGACTCGTGGGTTCCAAACCTACAGATCAGTGCGAGATCTATGGCGTATGTGGAACTTACGCAACATGCAACAACATCAACACTCAACTCTGCAGCTGTCTTGAGGGATTTAGGCCCAAAGACAATCAGGCTTGGGACTCCCAAGATTTCAGGTCAAGTGGTTGTATTCGTCGAAGCCCGTTAAAATGCTCTGTAAATGGCAGCAGCGACGGCTTCCTGGAAGTGAGGGACATATCCTTGCCCCAGAAGGAAGCTGTTGTTCGAGATGTGGGAGAGCAAACATGGGATAGATGTCGCATCGCATGTCTCAGCAATTGCACATGCACTGCCTTTGTTGTCGTCGGTTCAACTGCTCCTCCCGTTTGTCTAATGTGGTTTCAGGATTTGTCAAATATGTGCGAATCATCCGAGGGCCAGTCGATCTTCATTCGGTTGGCTGCTTCTGATTTGCCATCCTCCTCATCCAAAGCAAAAGATAGAAAACCTCTCTTTCCCTCTTAATTCCTGTGGGAGTTGTTGTTTTGGCTCTCCTCTTCACGGTGATTATTTTTCTATGGAGGCGTGGAAGACTGCTCAAGGCAAGTAAGAACGATGACATGCCAACTTCACTAAGAACATTCACTTATAAAGAGCTGAAAATTGCAACCAAGAATTTCCGGCAAAAGTTAGGAAGCGGAGCATTTGGGTCGGTGTTCAAAGGAACTCTGCGGGACAACACACTTGTAGCGGTCAAAAGATTAGAGAGTTCAAGACAAGCAGAGAAGCAATTCCGTGCAGAAATCAGCACCATTGGAAGCATACAACACGTGAATTTGGTGAGGCTTCGTGGATTTTGCATAGAGCGCTCTCAAAGGTTGTTGGTTTACGAGTACATGTCCAACGGCTCGCTAAATTCCTTCCTGTTCTCAAAGTCCAAAAGGGATGAAGAGCACAACGTGTTGGAATGGAAGACCCGATTTGAGATTGCGTTAGGCACTGCACGCGGATTAGTTTATCTTCACGAGGAATGTAGAGATCGTATCATTCACTGTGATATTAAGCCAGAAAACATTCTCCTGGATGAAGACTTCTCTGCAAAGCTGGCTGATTTTGGGCTTGCAAAGTTAGTGGGTAGAGATTTCAGCCGGGTATTGACTACAACAAGAGGAACGAGAGGGTACTTGGCTCCAGAGTGGCTTTCAGGGTTGCCGATCACTTGCAAGGCGGACGTATACAGTTTCGGAATGACGATGCTGGAAATACTATCTGGCCGGAGAAATCTGGACCTGACTGTGGAAAATTCAAGCAGGTGCTACTTTCCTAGTTGGGCTGCAACTCAACTTCAGGAGGGAAACATAACAGGCGTTGCAGATGCCAGAATAGCCAGCCATGCAGATATTGAAGAGGTAAGAAGAGCTCTAGTCGTAGGTTTGTTATGCATTCAAGAAGATGAAAATATGAGGCCAAGCATGGTTGAGGTTGTTCAGATCTTGGAAGGAACGATGGAGCCTCGCGCTCCACATTTCCAAAGTTGTCCAATGGTTCTGCTCGATGAACAAGCAAAGCCGGAAGGAAAAAGTGATGGGTATGATAAATCGTAGCTATCATGAATACTTCAGAGCTGCTCAAAGAAATGAAGCATATACTGGTTATGGTTGAAAATTCCACGGGATATGAGCTTAGTAGTCCGTTGATAATAAAAAGTCTTCTCATAAAGCTTATATGAGAAGACTTCGTGTATTTTCCTTGGATAAAGGATGCCTCGACGTAGTTTGTACGTTAACTATAAGTTGGATTTTTTTAAAAATATTGTATTATTATTATTATTAACTCGCTTATTCACACTTGTTTTATAAGAGGCTCAATCAAACTTTTTATAATATTCTATCAATTATTATATAGATATTATTATATGGAAGAAAAAAAAAAAGATTGATGAGGCGATTTTCTATAGAGGAGTTATAAATTTGTTTTCCCTCTTTTCATTCTGATGGGGTATTTGGCTTCACCGGATTTCCTACATTTTCCTTTCAAAAAATTTTAAATTTGTTAAAAAGTGATATGTTGGTCAAAGAATTTAAGAAAAAGAAGAATATAATAATTAATATTAATAATATTTATATTATGTCAGTATTTAATAATGATGATATAAAACTATTTTGATAATGTTTATTTAATAAGCTTTTGCAATATGATTTATATGATAATTAAAAAAATAATGGTAAATAGATTGAAAAACATTCTATATTTTGCTATCTCAAAGGAAGAATGTGTTTTTTCTTATGGTAAACAAATTTTTGATGGTGTAATCATCATAGAGGAGGCCATAATTCTCTTTATTTCATGAAAAATCTAGTTGTGCTTATAAAATTAGATATGAACAAGATAGAGTAGATAAAGGGGGGCAAAAGTCTTATAGAAGATCATCAGCTAGAGCAGAGGGGAAAGAGTTCTCCTATGGATAGAGATCCACGAAATAGAGCAAGGGGAAAGAGTTCTCCTGTGGAGTGTGATCCATGAACTAGCTTGGAAGATAGAGTTCTTCTATGGAAAGAGATCCATGAACCAATTGAGGAGAAAGAGTTCTCCTAGATCAAGTTCCAAGAACCAGAGAAAGAGGAAAGGGTTCTCCTATGGAGAGTGATCCACAAATCATAGCATTAGGGGATTGGTGTCTCCTTTGGACAAATGTCCATAAACATTGTAATAGGGAAGTGATTCTCAAGAGATTTTTTGAGAAAATTTACTAAAAATATTTTCTCTATGGAGTAGCCCACATTGGGTGAACCACATTAAATTGGTGTCTCTATTGTGTGTGATGATTTGTGCATTGCTTTGATTACTATTCTTGATATTGCCATTGATAATAATAGATAATATTGTTTGGGAAAGAAAAGTAAAAGTTGGTCTTATACTGTTCACCCACGTCTTAGTATAAGCTTGTGCTCTTCATGAGTAATTAATATTGTAAGTTTTCTTAATGCATTGTTCATGAATGATTTAGGCCATTTACATTCATATTTCATTATATATGTGAATGTTGTTTTTATTATTATATTGGCCATGATATACATATTAGATTGCTCATATATAATTCTAGTCTTCATTATTGATATTTTAACCTTTATTATTGTGGCTTATTTATTGAGGGGCCTATGAAATTATATGGTAATGAGAATTAAAATCCAAAAATACTATCATAGTTACCACCTAACTTTGTCCAATTTTGATAGAGTTATTTTATTAGTTGACATCATCATTATTTAACTTTGTTTATTTTTTATAGAGTTAATTTAGGGTATGTCCACTTTTGAAATCATGAAATCATTTTTTTAAAGATTTGATTGAGTAGATATTGAGGGAACAAGGATTAGTCACCCTAATTTGGATGCTAGGGCCTTTTCATTTGGTTGAATAATAACAAATGAAACCTAGAACTCAATAACATTGATAGAGAATGCCAGCTCAGAAGAAAAGTTGGACATTTGATAGAGAAAACCAACTCAAACAAGTTGGAAATTTGATAGTAAAATCCAACTCGATAAATAGTTATATTTGAAGGGATATTCAAAGTCACCCTGATAATATTTTGGATTCTATAGAAAAAATAGGAGAATCACTATTGAATATTGGGAGAGCCAACTCAAGAGAAAAGTTTATCATTTAGGGACATTTATAGTCACCCTTATATTGATATTAGGTTCTCTAGAAAAGAAGAGAATCAAATTTTGTTCTTAGGTGCTACCTAAGATATTGAAGATGATTTCAGATATTGGAGTTAGATTCCAATATAGATTGAGAAGCATCAAATATTCCTATAGAGATAGAGAAGCATTTAAGCTTTTAGAGATAAAAAAATATTTAAAGCTTCTAAGTAAATAGTAGTAGTTAATATTTTAGATATTGATAAGCTTCCTATAGAATTTGAAAAACTTAGTATAGATAAGGATAGTACTAAGAAGTATGTAGAAGATTCATTCAAAGATAAAGGTATAAAAAAGAAAATTTGGTTAAAGTGAGGATGACTAAGAACAACACATCATCTCAAACTTTGATTTAGTAAGAACCAAAAATATATTAAAGGTAAATATATTAGTCTAAGAGACATTTACTACATAAAGATTGAAAGCATCATAAGGAGAAGACCAGATAAGTGTTGGTGTGCTAAGCACCATCATCAAAGAAGATTGGGAAAGGATACTAGCATTGTACGAAGAGATTAAACATTATCCATAGGAATTAGGGTATATATTCAAGCAAAGTCTAAGCAGCTAAGCACAAAAGGTCAACATAAGAAGGCAAAAGTCTAAGCAACTACTCATATAAGGATTTTCCTAAGTGATAAATATTATAAGTCTAAGTGGCCAAATAAAGAGGAAAGAGTCCCAAGCAAGCAACATAGTGTAAGCAGGTCTATGTAGCTTGCATAGATAAAATAAATAGTAAGAAACAATAGAGAAGAGGTCATTATAGAGAATAGAGCACTGCTAGTAGATAAGGAAAGCCTCATCTACAGTAATCTAAGTGGTGTACTTCTAAATACAAGTGGAATTTAAGAATCCATTCAAACATCAATAGGCTTATCTCATCCAAAAACTAGTAGAGTGATATTACAAAAAGCCATTTGAATGTTAATATAATTTATTGGACAAGCTCAAAAGTAAGAATATTCATAGTTTGTGAATAGTATTTATAGGTTTAATACATTCACATGCTCATAATAAAGGAAACCAAAATAGCAAAGTAGAGGACCAACATGAGCAACTAAGAGGAGCAAAGTCCTCATAGCAGTGAAACAGAAGGAGTAACATTCTCACAACCACAAACTAGAAGAAGCAATGTCCTCATAGCAATAAACTAGGAGTAACATTCTCATAGCAACAAACTAGGAAGTGTAATATTTTCACAATAGGAAATAAAGTCATTGACACACCAGAGACACAATGTTTACCTCACAAAGTTTTTGAAAGACTAAAGTGTTAGAGAAGCCTACATTTTGGAGAAGCTTATATTTCAAATAAGCCAATGTTCTAAAACTTAACACCTCATAGAGAACTCGCCAACAAGAATTTCAAATTCCAAAAACTTAGGGAGATAATTATAGAATAATATCTAAGAGTTATAATTTTTTAGGAGATACAAGTTTTTTTATAAATTTATTATTTGATTTTTAAAATTAAAGCATAGAGTAATAAGATTTTTTACTTCAAATAGTTTTTTAAGGTTTATTTGATTTTATTTTCTATAGTTTTTTATATTTGAAGATATTTGAAGAATTTAAGATAGAATATTTATTTTGAAGTTATTTTTGATAAAAAGTGAAAAAGAAATTAAAATGTTTTGAAATTGTGTAAATTTTATTTATTAATGAGTTAGAAGGATTTCTACTTCAAACGTTTAGGAAATTTTAAAATTTACAAATTTCTTATTTATTGAAAAGTTCTTTGAAATTAACCTTGGTAGATATAAGGTTTACTACTTCAAAGCATTTAAAAATATTAATGAGTATAAAATTTTCCTTTTTAAATCTCAACTTTTGAAAGGACCAAATTTTGCATAATGGAAGAATAAAATGAAATCAATTCTTATTGTGGAAAAAATATGGCATATAGTAAACGAAACAAATAAAAAGTCTAGTGAATATAAAAGAGAAATACAAAAATTTAAAGAAGGAGATGCAAAGGCACTCATGTTAATAATATTTGGAATAACTGATGAAATACAATCATACTTAAGTAGAGAAGAAATTTCTATAGATAAATGGAATACATTATGCAAAATATTTGAAGGAAAAAATAAAGCAACAATTATAAATTTACAATCTCAATTATATTCCTTAAATGTTAATAATGGAGAAATTATAGAACTCTTTCTTTGAAAAGTAGCAGATATAAAAGAAAAACTATTAACTTTAGAAGAAAAAATAGAAGATAAATTTCTTTCTCAAGTTACAATAAGGGCACTTCTAGAAAGTTATAAATATTTAGTTACTTCTTTACAATTTCTAAGCAAGGAGACTACATTTGATGACTTAGTGAATATTCTTATGGAATACAAAGTAGAGAACTTAGTTAAGAATGAAAGGACTAGTAATGTCTTGGTATCTAAAGAAAATATACCAAGTAATATAACTACAAATTCTAAGAATAGATCTAAATGTAAATTAATATTATGTGATATATATATATATATATATTGAGAAAGGGTCATAGTACACATTTTTGTGGAAATCGGATGAATTGAGAAATTTAAATGATTAAACCAATTCTATAAAGACTATATCAATCTCTGGTATAATCCTCAAATAATAGCAATTTCAATATCAATATGAACAACATCAATATCATCCACAATATCAATATGGTCATCAACAACAATCTTAGCTATAATTTAGAGAAGAAAATCAAAAAGGAAATTTAGTTAAATAAATCCATGAAATTCAAGAATTAGAAGAAACGTCTAAAGAAAAAAATTCAAATCCGTAACAATAAAATTCTCTACTAATGAATATGTTCATTTTTCAAAGAATTCTGAAGATACTAATTTTGCAAATGATATAGAACATAATGATATAGGAGAAAAGACTTCAGAGAAGTGATATGGCAAGATAAAAACTAGAACTAAAAAATAACAAAATAAAGAAACAAAATAATAAGATTAAGAAAGAAAAAAGGAACGAATCAAAAGCAAGTGTCAAAACAAGAACCTAAAGCTAGATGAATCTTAACCATAGATTAAAGGTCACATGAATATTGAATATTGAAGACAAATATTGAAGACTAAAGTCATAAATAACCAAATAATGTAATACAAATGGGTGTTGAGAAATATTACATTATTTGGTACATGCAAATGTACCCCCATGGTACCTTCATAGTATAAATGTAAATATATAATAGATTAAGGTTGCGTCTATAGTTTAGATGTGTGACTTATATTTCCCATTATATGTAAGTGTCAATGTGGAGAAAATACATAAGTGTCATGTAATATTGTAATATGTAGGAAAAGCATAAGTGCCATGTATGTTAGAGGTCAAGAGTGTATTGAGAGAATGTGCACAAGTGTCTTGTATGCAATTATATAAAGTGAGGATGTGCCCAAGTATCTTAGATTAGAAGTGCATGTAGAAGTGCAAGAGTCATGTAGATGTGTGCAAGTGTCATAGAGTCAAGTATGTATGTAAGAAGAAAGTGAAGAGTCTAGTATGTAAGTGGCAATATGATAAGCCAAAGGTGATGGGACTTGTCATATGGAGAAAAAGAATCAAGTACATGAAGAGTCATCTTCTATGTTTATATTATGGAGGCAAAGCTCCATAGATCAATATCTAGATCTAATATTAGATTATCTTATTGTAATAAGAAGATATAGAAAAGTGAATAAAGCTTGTATACAAATTTTGAGCAATTAATATTGTAAATTTTCTTCATGAATAGTTTATGAATGATTTAGACCATCTATATTCATATTTTATTATATAAGTGAATGGTATTATTATTATTATATTGCCCTCCATATATATATTAGATTGCTCATATATAATTTTTCTCTTCATTATTTATATTTTGACTTTTATTATTGTGGTTTATTTATTGAGGGACTTGTGGAATTCTATGGTAATAATGCTTAAAATCCAACATGTTGCACGATATTCTATTCCTATATATGAAAGTGATACTACATGTTATTTTTTATTGTACCATGAAATAGACTCTGACCTAATATAGAAGACATATCTTGATGTAGGCTTTCTATCATCTATATAACCAACATAATTAGAACCTAAACATATTTATAGATAAAAATTGTTATCATTTTTTAAAATATTTTAGCTCATATTTTGTAGTGTTGTTGATATATTGTAGTATTCTTTTTCTGCCTTTCCAATGATATTCTCTAGGTTCTTGCATAAAATTGAAATATAATTCACAATAAAAATAATATCTAGTATGATATTTGTTAAATATAGAAGACTTCCATTAATTCATGGTAATTAGTGGTTAAAACTAGATGTGGTTCATCATATCTAGAAAATAGTAATCCTTGTTCTATAGGTGAATCTTTAAATTAAAAAAAAATTATTTTGTACTTTTCAAGTAATTATTTTGCATACTTTGTTTGTGTTATTGTGATATCATTTTCATTTTAACAAATTTTTAAACAACTATAATAATGAAGAACTCCTAAATCTATCATTTCAAAATCCTTTTCTGAGTCCTTTTTAACTTTGTCTATCAAAATATGGACATTCAATTGAGGGGGACTCCCTCCACATCATCAACTACCTCAAGGGCACTTGTTATCCCTCTTGGTCTTTGTCTACTATCATTCAAGAATGCAAAACCCTCACAAACAGGTACTCCAATCTTGTGATTCGGCACCAGTACAAGGAAGGGAATAAAGTAGCTGACTGGTTGGCCAACAAAGGAGTCAATGAAACAAACATTCAAGTCTAGAGGAATTCGTTTCCCATCAGACTTATAACTGACACCTTAAATTTGAATGTTTGCACAATGTAATTTTGTCAAGGTTCTAACAGTCCTTCAAGGTGACTTTTTCAACGAAATGTATCACTTGTCAAAACACCACCTCAACATTTTTGCCACGTCTACAGACCATGGTAGTAGTTACATTCATAGTTTTAACATCCAAGACCATAATTTTTTGGAACTCGTTGGTGGTCTTAATTTCCACTCTCCTAGTGCCTTGAGATCCACCATCCTCGTTAGTGACACCTCAACCCATAGGTGGGCCGTGACGGTGACTCCAAGAAATGTGAAGCAAGCATATGTTAGAAATGCCTTAGTTTCGAGGTGTATAGAAGTTGGGCCTATCATAGTTTTCCCAATGCTTTGATTTGGTGACCCCATACCGTCATAACAAAAATGAAAAGTTATAGTCCCAAGGTTGAACATAGGTGGCTGCCTCCTCAAATCCTCCCCTCTTCAAACCTTGATCAATACGACTGCAAGGAGTTTCATGGAAATACCTAAAATCTCAATGCGTTTGACCTTTGTTGTTATCGCCTTCACCTCAAAGTTGGCAGACATGACTTGGCATGGGTGGTCGTCAGAGTTATGATGTGCATTAATCTGTGAACCATGCTTATTATTCCCAAAGACAAGAATTTCAAGGCATCAATTACGAACCATAGTAATCCATATACCTTTTTCATCATCTTATTTGTCATAGAGTTGTTCTATCATGGTAATTCTTAGGCTATTTGGTCAAATTTACCACCTTTCCCAATGCTAGTCTCGATAAAGCCTTTTCAGATCATTTGCTCTCGATTATCCACCTCATTACCCAGGGACCCCTTATTATCAATGCCACCCATGCCAAAGTCATCATCCACTCACTCTCAAGGAAGTCTTGGAACTAGAGAAGCGGTAATAATTCATGTGATCTTAACTCTGATCTAATTTATGGCTGATCCACATTTCTTCTCTGGCATAGCATTTCTCCTCTGCTCGAGGTCTGTTTTAGAGTGCCCAAACCTATCACCAACCATCATTCCTCCACACCCATGGCCATCATTGAGCCTAAAAGCCTTAACCTTCAATCTGACATCTAGACCATGCTCAGTAACCATGGCTTCCTTCCTTTTCTTAAAAAGTTTTGAGGCATAAATAACACTATTACTAATAATTTTGTTTCCTCTTGGGTCGATGGCCATGTCCTTTTCAGGGGAATGAGTTTTGTTGTCTCTATTGACCTGCTCGCAAAAATCATCGAGCTCCCCAATGATGACATTAAATTGCACATGGCTAACCACTCCATCCAAGAGGAGCTAAAACACTTTTTTGATAGAGGGAAGAAGCTTGCCAGATATGAAAAATGTGGGATTTTCTATGTGAAGCTTCCTAACCCATGGGGTGGAGCTCTGGTCCTTGTGATGCAATATATCATTGTGGATAAAATTGATGAACCGGTGAGGAGCTTTCACCTCACCTTCTTCAACATCCTAAGATATGTCAAGGAGGTTAATGTTCTTGAATACCTTTGGCGCTCGATGGAAGTGTCTATTGAAAATTTTCATACGAAGGTATCACCTCACATCAAACACCAAGGGCTTTTCTTAGTCATTTATGACCATATGTTGTATAAAATCAGGAGCAAGGTGGAGGTAAACCCTTTCCTCTACATTGAGGAAGATCAATCTGCAGTCATGAACAGTCGGAGCTCCACCAATCGTAGAGGCTCCCAGAGGGAGTCAACCAAAAGGAAGACCCTTGACTAGATCAATTTTGAAACTATGCCTACATTGGATCAGGCCATCATCGATGCTCGAATGATGATGAAATCCAAGCGTGACCCTTCTGAAATCCTCACTAAAATGTTGTAGAACATCTACCAGAACTAGTCTATGGTTTTAACGAGGCTTGAGCATACAATATGCATCTCCAAAGCCATCACTGCCAGCAAAATAGAAGCATACAAGGTCACCTTTCCTGAAGAAAAAAATGATATGGAGGACCCCTCTCTAGAGTAAGGTGACGGGTTGTTTTTTGCCTTTGTCATGTTTTTGTTTTTCTTTGTCTACGAGTTTCCAGTGGTGCATCAACCTGGCCCTCCATTTCCTCTATACTTCTTATGTTTTTGGCATTAGCCTTTGTGATGGGTTTTGTTTTTTTCTCCTATTGTGTATGCTCCATAGTTAGGGTTTCTCCCAGCAGCTTCACCAAGCTTCTTATTGTTAGTTTTTCTAGTGTCCTTTGAGCTTCTTGCTTCTATATGTTGTCTTTTGATGTACAAGGTTCAGGGACCCTTTCAAAACCCTTTCTACCAATCAAAAAAAAAACTTTGTCTATCATTTTTTTTGAGCTTCTTCTGATTATTATATCATCAAAATATACTATAAGTATTATTATTTCTAGTCCAACCTTTTTAATGTAGAGATTTAGATTGTATACTTCTTTTAAAATTATGTTGTAAAATATGATAATTAATCTTTATATACCATGCTCTTGATGTTTGCTTTAGACTATATAAATATTTATTCAACTTACAAATATGGAAAATAATGGAGAAGTTGGAAGTTAGAACTTGTTAAGTTATGTATTGCATAACGATGGTGATTGTGCTATTTCACTTCTAATGTCCAATGTATAGACTAGTTGTGACAATATTTAAATCTTGTTAATATTATCAAGTTTAGAAAAGTGGTCAATTAATCTACCCAATTGAGGAGCGATAGGGTAGATAAAGTCGATTACTTCAATCACACATTGAATTATCTGATAAAAAAGGAGGCATTGTGAAAGATATTTACAATGTCATGAAAGTGATATTTAACATAAAAGTTGAACACAAACACAGGAAGACCTATTTTGAGGATAAAAAACATGAGGAAGACGCACTATTTTCCAATGTACCTATGACATGGCCAAATTTATCCCCGTGGACCTGTGCACCTATGAAATGGGATCAAAGAGGAAGAGGTATTAAAGTGGAATAAAATTCAAACATAGGAACACTAGATACTCAAGTTCATTGACATTTAATTTTAATTGGAGGATGTACATATGGTTTAAGCAAAAATAAATATAATAAGGAAAAGGTTTGGAGATGTAAACCAAAAATAACTTGATCATGGAGCTATCACATATCATCACCAGTTGTTAAAATTCCTTTGTATGCTACATGGTGACCTGTTTGATTCATCACCAAGTCACTTATGCATAGTTGTTGATCAAAAGTTCTTTATTAGCTATGATATAAACACTATCCATTTTTTAGCCTACACACAATTGTCATACCTCCACGTGTCCTCACACTAGTTGCAAGAGGACTATCCAATTTGGAGGCTCAAAGATAGTAGATTATGCCAACACGACAACTTGTCAGTGTAACACATGTCACATTTTTCAAAGTTGACTATGTGATAGAATTGGTCGTGCTTTAGGTATAAACAAAATTACTTTTTTTTTTTGCCCTCTAGTGCCCTTACACTTTGTCCTTTAGTGTGCTTTAGGTAAAAATTTTCCAAGAGAAAATGAATCCATCCTTTTGTCTTGTAGCACATTTTTCATTTTGATTATTAATTTTCTAATTAGGGAGGCTAATTAATATTTAAGAGGGGCAATAAGAAAATTCTTTGTAATACCTAAGGAGAGAAAATTAGCTTTGGATAGGCTCTTATAAATTTTGAGTATACTCTTATATATATTCGTTGGAAAGTTTATTTTAATCCTAATTCATTGGAAGTGAAGTATTGTTGCAAGTGTGAACATGACCACGTTCTAAGTGGCTTAGAAAAACCTTGCAAGTGTGAACGCCTTGTAAAATATCGGCAAAATAATTTTATCGGCAAGATTTGTTTTTGTTTCTCTATCTCCCCTCGAATTTTTCTTTCCCCTTATTCCTGCTCCTTATCCCTCCTATCCCTTCTCCCCTTATTCCTCCAACTTCCCGTCCTCATATCTCCACCATTCCACCATCTCATCCCCTATATATATATATATATATATATATATATATATATATATATATGTGTGTGTGTGTGTGTGTGTGTGTGTGTGTGTGTGTATTATGATTTGAATATATATGAATAAAATTTGAATTCGCCCACATTCTGGTATCAGATCCGAAGGGCCAGGGGTGCAAAAATTAGGGAACGAATCTCGAGGTGAGAAGGGAGTAGCTAGCAAGAAGCTGTTCGAGGTGGTAGTTATTGGAGTAGCATGCATCCCAAGGCAGATGCGACAATAGACAAAGAGAGCTAAGGAGCTGTCAGGGACAGCTGGGCGCATGCGAATCAAGAAGGCAGACAACAGACAGTGAGAGCTGACATGGCAATAGGACACGTGGTAGCTGGAAAAGTGCTGACTAGGTAGCACATGGATCGAGGTAAGTAGACGGGTGGCAGACTGATGAGAACACATGGCAAAATGAGACGTGGACAAATGGTAGCTGACGTGGAGCAGTGAGTGGCATGCACGTGGATGACTAAGCGGGTGATGAGTTGCATGAAATGTGGCACATTTTCATTTGAGTCTTCGTTGGCAAAAGGAGGTCTCAATTGCCCGAAGGCAACCAAGTTCTTTTGTGCTCGCAGGCATATAAAAGCAGCATGAGAGTCTTCTTCCCACTGCATGTGGGATAAAAGACTTAAAGTTTTTTTTTTTTAAAACAATTGTCATCGAACAATAATATATCGTACGGCCCTATTTATCATTCCAACCGAGCCCCCAACACGGTTGGTTACTTTGGTGGATTTGCAAAGGAGAGGACCCTGGTTCAAATCCCGTCGGGTTTAAAAAAAGTTTTTTTTGGTTTTTTCGTCAATGCGAAGCTTTAAGAGGAAGAGCGGCTAGATTTTTTTTCAGAGGAGTTGCGCGGTGTAGTGGCAAAGGTGCTTGTCTGCATACGTGAGGTCACAAGTTCGAATCACAAAAATAATAAAAGGTTTTAAAAAATGTTTTATTATTTTTTTATTAAATTTTCTTTTAAACTGAATTTAATTTTCAAATAAATGCTTTTAAATATTTTATTAATATACTTATTTTTAATTTATTAAAAGCATTATTGATTATTAAATTTTAAAAAAAATGGCTTTATAAAAAATTTGAAAACCTTTTTTTTTGGAGAAAAAATTGTGAAAAGTGGAAAGTGAAAATTTGCATATTGTGAACCTAGAAAAGTGTCGGGAAGTCTTTCGAATGCCCGTTTAGCACCTCAAAAAAATTTGGATGTCAGGGGTGCTGCCCCTTGGAACCATGTTCAAGGTTAAATATTTGTTTTGTAATAACCTCAGCGGCTGCAAAAGGGTGAAAATTTTAACCTTAGAAGCTCTAATGAAGTTGTTTTTTGCATTGATGAGTAGATGATCATATCAACCAGATGCTATCATGCCCTTTGTTATCTTTTACAAAGAGAGAACTTCGAATGGTTTGATGAAAAATTTTGGAGATATGGTTTGCATATAGTTTTTAATAAATTAGAAAATGCGGTCATAGCCCACCAAAGGAATCTGGATTCTGGTTACGAAGCTAACTCAGAAGACAACATATTTAGACAACGGAGTGGAGGAGTCCGATTCAGTTGAATTCATACCTGAAGAACAATCTAGTGATAGTTATAGCCCACGCTCGCCAGAGCCAAATACAGTGGAGCCAAATCCAGAGCTAGAGCCAGTGGATTCAGAGCCAGAGCGAGAGCCGATTGAGCTAGAGCCAGAACCAGCCCTTGAAATCATTGTCATCAGTGACAACGAGGATTCCATTGCCAAAAAATTTGGGCATCTAGTACTGGGAGATCCACAACAAGAAGAACAAAGTGAGAGAATTAAAAAGGCCAGATTTTATTTGAACTTGTAATTATTTTTCTTTGTTATTGCTTATATTAGTCAAATCAAAGTTTAATTCAAGCAGTATAAATGGCCTCAAACACAAGTCTCCCAATTCCATAATTCAATGGTAGTGATTATGAATACTGGTCAATAAAGATGAAAACTTTGTTAATAGGCAAAGGTTTATGGGATATTGTAACAGAAGGGTATACATAACCCACAGCTACTGAATGGGCAGATTTGAGTGTTGTAGATAAAAAAACTAGAAAATAAGCCCAAAAAAATAATTCCTCAACCCTGTACTATTTACAAGCAGCCCTAGATAAAAGTATCTTTCGTAGAATAGCATCTTGTGTCACAGCTCAAGATGCTTGGAAAGTTTTGAAAGAAAGCTTTCAAGGTAGTGATAAAGTAAAGTAGGTTAAACTTCAAACATTGAAGAGAGATTTTGAAAATCTCATAATGCAATAAAATGAGAAAGTAGGAGACTACTACGTGCAGGTTAAAGCCGTAGTAGATAAAATGGTCACTCTAGATGAAGATATTAAGCCTGAGGTTATGGTGAAGAAATTTTTGCAAACACTTCTTCCAAATTGGAATCATGTAGCAATCATTATTGAAGAGTCAAAAGATTTAACTACTCTTTCTTTTGAAGCATTGATTGGTTCTCTTCTTTCACATGAAGAAATATTGCAGGACATTCCTTCCACCAACCATGGAGGAGATTATAAAGCCTTCGCTTCACAAGAAGGAAGAGGTAGAGGTCATGGAAAATGTTAGCATAGAGGAAGAGGTAGGAACAGTCCATGAGGTGTAACCCCAAGCAGATGAGGATCTTCAAATAGAGGTGGAGGTCAGAATACATGTGGACAGCATAATAGAGGAAAGCATCCAGACCAAGGAAAAGGAAATGATAAGTCAAAGAAATTTTGCTACAATTGTGGCAAACTTGGCCACTATGCTCATGATTGTTAGTCAAAGCAGCCTTCACAAGGGAGCAGCAATAGCCAGAGTAGTCAGTATGGCAATTTTGGAGAAGAGGAAGGGACCACAAATCTCTTTCTCTCATATGGCCAGTCAGATCAGAACATGAATGACACCTAGATTTTGGAAACTGGGTGTTCAAATCATATGAGTGGTAAAGAAGAACTCTTTGCTACCCTGGAATCTTCCTACAAATCCAACATCAAGTTGGGGGACAAGTCATTGGCAGTTGAAGGCATTGGATCCATGGCGGTTCCAACTAAAGAATGTGTTAAGCAAGTAAGTGATATCTATTACATACCCCATCTCCAACACAATCTTTTAAGTGTTGGTCAAATGTTAGAAAAGAACTACAAGTTGCTTTTTGATGAGGGTAAATGCACCATTTTTGATAAAAATAATAGTAATAGAATTATTACACAAGTGCAAATGATAAATAATAGGCTATTCCCTTTAAGGTTTGGTCAGCCAGGGGGAGATTAATTATCAAATGTTGCTATTTCAAATACAAGTGTGTTGTGGCACTTAAGATACGATCATCTAAATTTAGCTAGTTTGAAGATGTTAACCTCTCAAGCGATGGTGACCGGGCTTCCTAAAGTTCAAGATAATAAAGAAGTCTGTGAAGGTTGTGCTTTGGGCAAGCATGCCAAGACCAAATTTCCATGAGGGCAAGCATGGTAGGCCAGTTATCCACTCCAACTAGTGCATTCAGACATATGTGGTCCAATGCAGACCAAGAGCATTGGTAACAACTCTTACTTTCTTCTTTTCATTGATGATTTTTCAAGAATGTGTTGGATATATTTTTTAAAGCATAAAGATGAAGTATTTGACTGCTTCGTAGATTTTAAAACAAGAGTTGAAATGAGAGTGGATATTTTGTTAAGTGTATTAGATTAGATAGGGGAGGAGGATACTCATCTAATGAAGTTTTGAATTTTTGTAAAGAACATGGAATAAAAATGCAGTTCACTGCTTCCTACACTCCACAGCAGAATGGTATGGTTGAGAGAAAGAACCGCACCATTGTAGAGATGGCAATATCTATGCTTCAGACGAAGCACTTGAGTAATATGTATTGGGCAAATGCAACCAGGACCATTGTGTATATTTTGAATAGAATCCCTACTTCAAGTTTAAAAGGGAAAACTCCTTACCAAGCATAGTATGGTAAGAAACCAAATGTCAGGCATTTTCAAGTGTTTGGTTCATTGGCATATTCTCATATTCCTAATGAGCTAAGAAAAAAGCTTGATCTAAAAAGTCAGACATGCATATTTGTAGGGTACTATGATAACACAAAAGCTTATAGACTCTAAAATCCTAGGACTCGAAAGATTGTGCTTTCCAAGGATGTGATTTTTTATGAAGGGGGAGAATGGGGTAAGCCCTAAATATTCAGTGATGATGAATCCAATGATGTAGTTTCTAAACAAGTGCAACAACAATCACAATAAAAAGGTAAGAAATCTCCTCCAACAATCCCAAGTTCATCTTCTAGTTCAACTTCTTCACCAAGTCCTTATCCTCAAAGGTGGGTCAGTTCCTCACCAATGGATATTGATTCTCCATCTAGAGGTAAGAGAACACTCCAACATCATCCATATTATCAGATGTTGGATAAAAACTTTCAAATAAGATATACTAAAATTCAAGCTAGTGAAATGAGTTCAGTCTTGCAAAGACTTGAAAATATGCATTTGTATGGTGATGATGACTCCCAAGAACCTCGGGGAGATATAGTTAACTATGCCTTGTTAACTAGTGCACAACTTAAACCTTCTAGTTATGATAAGGCATGTACTCAGAAAATTTGGCAAGATGCCATGAAAGAGGAGATAACCTCTATAAAAAACAACACTTGGGAGCTATTAAAGCTTCCTAAAGGCAAGAAATATGTTGGATGCAAATGGTTCTTCAAGACCAAATTCAATGTTGATGGAAGTATTGAAAGACACAAAGAAAGATTGGTTGCAAAAGTATTTACATAGAAATATGGTATTGATTATGAGGAGACATTTGCTCCTGTAGCCAGACAGGAGACCATCATAATAGTTCTTGCTTTAGCTACTCACAAAGGTTGGAAAATTCAACACATGGATGTGAAGAGTGCCTTTCTCAATGGGTACTTGACAGAGGAAGTGTATGTTGAGCAACCTCAAGGATTTCAAGAGCAAGGTAAGGACCACCTTGTTTACAGATTGAAAAAGGCACTCTATGGCCTTAATCAAGCACCACGAGCTTGGTACTCACGCATTGATGGGTACTTCAAAGATTTTGGGTTCACCAAAAGCATAAATGAACCCAACCTTTACTACCTGAAGCAAGGTAATGACATCCTCATAGTTTGCTTGTATGTGGATGATCTCATATTCATGGGTAGTAATGAAAAAATGAATATGGAGTTCAAGCGCTCCATGATGAAGCAGTTTGAGATGAAGGATATTGGCTTAATGCACTACTTTCTTGGAATGGAGGTTCATCAATCAGATATAGGGATCTTCATCTATCAACATAAGTTTGCTCTGGACATAATCAAGAAGTTTGCTATGGAGCATTGAAAACCAGTTGCAACTCTAGTTGGACATGGGATCCAATTAATCAAAGATGATGGAGCATCAAAAGTTGATGTGACCACTTTCAAAAGTATGGTTGGGAGTTTGATGTTTCTCACCAACACTAGACCTGATATTCAGTATGTTGTTTCTCTTGTCTCTTGATTTATGACTAGCCCATCTGAATTGCATTTGCAGGCAGCTAAGATAATTCTTAGATATGTGAAGGGTACATTGGATTTTGGAATCCAGTACCATAAATGTAACACTATCAAGCTTTTAGGCTTCAGTTATAGTGATTAGGGCAGCAACATTGATGATAGAAAATAAACTTTAAGGAATTGTTTTAGTCTAGGATCAGGACTAATAACTTGGAGTTCCAAAAAACAAACTGTGGTAGCGTTGTATTCTATAGAATCTGAGTATATAGCAGTCACATATGCTAGTACTCAAGCCTTGTGGCTAAGAAAACTGTTGGAATAGATTGGAGAGCAACAAAGTGGTCCAACCAGAATCTACTGTGACAACATCAATGCCATTCAGTTGGCATACAATCCAATCCACCATAGTAGAACAAAACATTTTGATATGAAGTACCACTTCATCTGAGATATGGTGGAGCAAGAAATTGTTGAGCTTCAATTCTGCTACACTTTGGAGAATGTTGCAGATATCTTCACCAAAGCGATGGCTAAAGCTCAATTTATAAATTTGAGAGACTGTCTAGTCAGTCCTCTCAACTTTAATGGGGAGAGTGTTGCAAGTGTGAACATGACCACATTCTAAGTGGCTTAGAAAAACCTTGCAAGTGTGAATGCCTTGTAAAATGTCGGCAAAATAGTTTTGTCGACAAGATTTGTTTTTGTTTCTCTATCTCCCCTCGAATTTTTCTTTCCCCTTATTCCTGCTCCTTATCCCTCCTATCCCTTCTCCCCTTATTCCTCCAACTTCCCATCCTCATCTCTCCATGTTCCACCGTCTCATCCCCAATATATATATATATATATATATATGTGTGTGTGTGTGTGTGTGTGTGTGTGTGTGTGTGTGTGTGTGTGTGTGTTGTGTGTGTGTGTGTGTGTGTGTGTGTGTTGTGTATTATGATTTGAATATATATGAATAAAATTTGAATTCATCCACAAGTATTTCAGTTTTGTAATTATTTGGTGTATGTATTGTACCTTGGAGTTGATCTTGTAAAAAGACATGCATTTCTTGTTTTATCTAATAATCCTAGTGGTTTACTTGTAAATTTGATCAACCACACCCCTTGGCTTTCACTACATGAGCTATAGCTTATTGAAACATAGAACAAATGATAGCCTTTGCTAAGATAGTTAGCAATTTGATCGATAAGGTGAATAACATGCAATTCTGGACTCCTTCACCTAAGGTCCATACTTCTAACCCTTGTTATCATGTCAAATGTGAGGTCAAGGTCTACTATGGGTCTATATATATCGAAGTTCTCAATAGTTGGATCCTATACATAGAAACTTGTTTTACCTATAATCAAATTCTTGATGATGATAAGGTCCCCTTTGCAAAATTGAAATTGTCTCATGTTGCTAAGATTCTAATCACTGAGAGATAAACTACTTATAATCCCATCACCACTTGATATGAATTGGTCATAGTCTTGAAGACTACTTTATATCCATCAAATTACAATGAAGATTTTCTCATCCATTGGCATCATCTAAGATAAGGAAGCCAAATATTTATTTAAAACTATATCGACTAATTCAACTACATGTGTATCTTGCTTCATGTTCAATATCCTATGCCCACTCTTATTTCTAAGTTTAAGAGTGACCTCCAAACACACTTGTTTCATGAGTTAAAATATACTTGCCTTAATACACTTGATGCAACATTTAATCAAGCTTAGCTTCCAAAGGAGAAGCTTTCTAATCAGCCTCATGCATTTTTATTTTCTCCGACTAGTGCACCTCGATCATCTCGATCATCCTATATAGCAACACCTTAGTCTACTTATTTAGCAGGCACATTTTGACCTTGGTAATATCAAACTCCTTCCTATCTAAATAAGTATTCTTCTCCTTCTCCTTCTTCTCTTTCAACTTTTTCTTTTCATGTATCTTGTAGTTATTTTAAGAACCCGATCATATCACATATGCATGTCCAGATAAGAAGAAAATAAAATAATTGTATACACAGATATTAAAAAAATATTTTGAGGAAGGAACCCCACAAAAATCCTATTGAAGCTTCAAGTGAGGATAGAATTTATCCTGAGTTACAAGGTAAACTAAATAATGTTTCCTTACTAAATCCTCAATCACTTACCAGAGGTCATGATCAATCATTTATCACATGTGCTCATCTTACACCTAATTTCTCTATGGATTCTATTATCAATAATGGCTTACAATAAAACTTGATTGTGTAGTTTATTGTTAATAGTTTATTGTCAATAATGGCTTAAAATAATCGTTCTTTATTTTACAACAAAGTCATACACAAAGCAATAGCTTTTTTTTAAATAAAACACAAATTACACTCCACGTCAAGCAGTATGTTTATGAAAGAAAATTGCAGTATATACATTTGAGATTGCAATTCACTCATTATTTCCTGAATTCAACCATGCAATTTTTTTTTATCAAGCTATGTTTTCAAGTATCAATACAAAATATTTCAAACTCTACCTTGTGTTTCTCCCAAGAACTACATATTCGATTACAAATACATGTAACAGGTTTGGATATATTCCTTTAATGACTCAAGCTTCCGTATACCCCTGAATAAAGTTTCCAAGTTATACAAAATATACAACAATTCCATTTCTCCTCTATACATATTTCTTTGATACCTGTACATTGGAAAAACTATTAATAGACAACTTGCATTATGTTTTGCAGTGTTCTTCAGAACTCTTCCTCCTCATATCGATTGTATAGTGATTTCCAAGGGTTAGAATGATAGTTCTACAATGAAATTCAACTAAAACTAATATCTATACATCATTTCCATACTAAATTCAACATGTAGAGCTTTTCAATATTTTCCAACATGACTTAAAACATCACAGTATCTTTTGACATAGCATTCAACATTAGATAAATTTCAAGAAGGATAAATTTGGTCTTAGGTTCACAACCAACCCGACACACAGCAAAACATTAATGCTTAATGTTTCTAGAAATCCTTTGAGTGCATTCAATACAAACAATCCCATATCACATAGAATAATTTTGATTTTCCTACAATACAATAGCTATTCTGAATTCTCACATAGAGCATCATTGTAATATCTTTGAGCCATACATTAAAATTTTTCCATTTGGTTTTCCTTAAAAATTTTCATCAAATTAGACATGCAAAAATTGGCATTTGGTTTTAAATCAGTCTATTCTAAATATTCCAGGTGGTATCCACTTTTCCACGTTCAACAACCACTATAAACTCTAGAAAAATACCAACAATTCCCTAATTGTCCCTTTTAAATAATGCAAAATAATATTTCTTTGATAATCATATTATGTTATTGTGTTTGTGTATTATTAAATTGTTATTGCTATTATTATATTTTTAGAAGTTGTATCATTACATATCTTCCTAAATGGATGAACATCAATTGTAAAATACAAGTTAAAGCTACCCAAGCTTAGAAGAGTGGCCCTAGTTGCATAGGAATCATATGGATTCCATGGGAATCTCAAGGTCTATTATTAATTGACAACTATCGGTAGATTCCAATGTCTTGATATTGGTAACCCCTTGAATATGGTTCTTAATGTATACCCTATGGTTACTACCTAGAGACTTATTGAAACTATTGGTCAAAGGAATTATCTATAGAGATAGGGTTCAAACAATATTATATGGAAACCAATTTCATCTACATTTTGACTTAAGTGTTAATGATGGAGAAAACATATTTTCTTAGTCATAAAAAAATATCATAGATCGATATCATTGTATTGAATAGAGTACTACCAGTTAGAGGAGTGTGAGGAATGGTGGAAGGAGGTAAAGTCATGGCACCTAAAGAAGAAAGCACACATAGGTTAAATCTATTAATTCTTATAGGAATGTTATGATGCTTACTAAAATTTCTAGGTTGATGTTTCTTTTATTTCACCCACACATCCTTGGACTAACCAATGTGCTTAAAATTCCCATTGACTCATATCTAAATAGTAGAAGTAAAGAATTTATTTAGACAAAAGGTATAAAATAAAAACCTAAAATAATCCTTTGAGCACCTTAAAAAAAGTGTTGCTAGAGATACCCCTTATTTTTACTAGCTCAAAATGAGATGGATATCCCATAAGGGTAATCATACATTTGATACTCCATTTAAAACTAGTTTTAAGAGGTCTGAGGTGTAGACCAATTGGTTCATCCAAACCTCATAAGGGAGGTGAAGGTCCATGGTTCAAATCTTGGGCCTCACTGGACTGAAGGCTTGTCCCTTTCCTGGTGCTTTTAGTGGCATAAAAGGTTTAAAATTATTATGGCATGGTGGTTATAGGGTCATACTGCACGAATATATGTGTGGTGGATTTTAGGGTGAACAACATAGAATACTGTGGTGGCCATAAAATCTGGATAGCCTGCCCGGATTCGTGGTGACTACCGATTCCACCATGTTAAAAAAAAAAACTATTTTTAAGAAATTAAAATAATAAGAACTAAATCAAATATAACAAATGAAAAATGCATTAGAAGATAGAGCCTAAAAAATTATCAAAAATGACCAAATAAGAGAAAGCAAATATGGATGTCTAAGGGTATAGAATGGCTTGGACACCCTTTTATAACTTTTTTTGCACCTCTATAAGTAGTGAAGATCAATGATATAACACTAATTATAAAGGAAGAACTAAAAATAGAATAATAGTAGTATCAATTCTATAATATACAAAAGAAAGTATCCATTGTAATAGAAAATCATATCCAATACCATAGAATCAATAATGTAAGTAATATATATTCATACTCTAAATTATTATAAATTCTAGTCATTTAAAGAGGGAAAGTCTCATATGTGCAATAAAGGTGACTAAATTTGAAGTATGAAATATGGTTTCAACTACAACGTAACTCCTCTATGTATAGATTAAATTAGAAATAGCCCTAACTCTAATGATTAAGGGTTAACTAGCATAGTTCTAGGACTCAATATAATAATAATAAATATAGCTAACATTATTATTATTTTGGTATTAATATTAAAAGAGGGTTTTGAAAGGATCCCCACAACCTTATACAACAAGTAAGCCTAGAGGCCAATTAAAGCACAAGATGACCTCCATAAGGGAGGTCCACCCAAAAGGACAGTAAGGTATTACAAACCAAGGCAAGAACCCCAGAGGAAGGGGAACCGAGGGTGTTCACACCATTCCCACAAAGGTAAGCCAGGGAAAAAAATTCAAACAACTCGGCCCTAAATAATAGCAGGACAATGCGGGGGCTAGAAACTACCAACCCAAATAAATGCATCATTTGAAATTTGAAAGTCACAATAGGTTGCAATGTTCAACAATCCTGGTCATAAGAAGGGGCGACGTCACTAGAGGGCTGGAAGAGAAAATCAAGGAATGCAAGAACATAATGAGTGGATAGAATAATACAGGCCAATACACACCATAAAGTGGTTAAACCCGTGGGTACCAAATAGGTCACCCAAATCTCTAAAAGGAACCAAAATCTTACAAGAGTTAAGGAGATTCCTACCTGATGCAAAGTACAATATCAATGAAAAAATCCCACTACTAGATAGATAAGCCTTGATAATGAACTACCAAGTTTTCTAAGAGATCAGCCACTGAATTGCATTCTCTAATAATGTGGGAGAACTCCACGCTAGAAAAGGAACGAGCAAGCCAAGTTTCTTCATCAATTAAATTAGCTATTTTCCATCCCGAATGGGAAAATCCATGAAGCATGTTGATGATGGATAGGGAATCCCCTTCAATAATTGTATTTTTGATGCTAGGGTTCTTAAGGTATCTAACATTATTATATTGAAGTCATTATACACATTTATTTCCTTATAGAGGAGTATCAAAAAATGCCTTAAAAATTCCACTATACTTGAGTAGCAAGACACTTTGATTTGGAGAAGATAGTCATATTTTTATGGAGGTACTTTTATTGGCCTAAGATATGACATGTCATATATATATATATATATATGTGTGTGTGTGTGTGTGTGTGTGTGGTGTGTGTGTGTGTGTGTGTGTGTGTCCTACATAGCCAACATGATTGTGAAGTCTTCCAATAAAAATTAAGTTCTATACATCCCTCTACCAATTCCTAATAAACCATGGGAATCCATATACATCAACTATTTATGAGGACTTCTGATGAACAAAGAAGGTAATGACTCCATATTTGTTTCCATGACTAGATTTTTAAATATGGGAGTTATGGCACCTTGTAATAAGGTGATCACTATAGAAGAAACCATTGGACTCCTTTTTACCAATGTTTAGCTATAATTTTGGTTACCAAATATCATCATGTCTGATAGAGATATTGGAGTTTTTAGCACCTTTCTTTTGACTCTATGGTCCATGATGGACATTAAGATCACTAACTCCATTGCTTTCCATTTGTAGATTGATGGTCAATAAAAGTGGTAAACTAAATAGTTTTGCACATTCTATGGATGTATGATATATACATCCATGCACATGGGGTGAAATACTTTTATTTATCCAACACAACTATAATGAAACTATCCATAGATCTACTAGAAATAATTTAATTCATATGTACCTAAATGTTCAACCATTGGCTCCACTAATGTAGCTCTACCATCTATGTTGGAGAAGCCATCTCCACATGTATAGAGGGAGTAATATAGAGCCTCACAATTCATGGATTGTATATAGTAGGTACAATAATATATTCATGATATATTATACTCTAGTATCAATCATACATAGAGGCATGACCAACATAGGATGCCCCATTAATTTCAGTTAATGATAAGATTTGGTATCATTTACATAATAAGTGCCTTGTTCTAACCATAATATTTGACCCATTTATTATGGTTCATACACCATAACCAAGTAGGTGGAGACCAATCATTTTTAGCTCAAGTAGCCTCCATATACAACTATTTTTAATGTTTACTATTATATGGTAGAATACTTATATAGGATTAAGAACAATCCTAACTCTATCACACCTTTGTTATAGATTAAATCATTAACACACAAGTAAAGTAGATTAGACAACAATAATTTTTCCTATTTTTTATGGTCAAGGAAGACCACTTGTGGTGAAGTGGTTCACCAAGAACCAATTTTAACAAAAAAATTATCATTTATTTCATAATTCATTACCTCTTAAGTGGTGAACTGGTTGAAGCAATATAATCCATTGCCTCTTAAGGGGAGGAGTGATTTGAATAGATGATTTGATCAAGGTTTGATAAGTGATTAACAAGTTAAATATGATTGAAAAAATATAAAATTTTAGTAAAATTAATATTAATGATTTTTTTTTGGTAAAATTGATTATTTTAGTTAAATTAACATTAATAATTTTTTTTGGTAAAATAGAATATCTTGATAAAATCAACATTAATGATTATTTTTCTTTCACCAGTCTTAAAGGTTTAAAATGATCGTGGCATGGTGGTTATAGGGGTGGACTGCGCAAATATTTGTATAGCAGATTTTGGGGTGGACAACGCAAAATACTATGATGGCCATAAAAATAGAAAAATTGCCCGAATGCTACTAATTTCACCATGTAAAATTAAAAAAAAAACATTAATGATTTTTTTAACGTTTGTAAATATTTGTATTTGCTTGAAATATTTTATACCTTCCAATTGTGACAATTAACAATCCATTATGTAGTAACCTTTCACATCTTAAGGGGTGACCTTTGATTTTTTTTTTTTTTTTTTTTATAAATACTTCTTATACATATACATATCGGCGGTGAGGGTTGAAATCTGGTCACATCACAATACAAGTGACAATCCTTATCGGTATACTAGACCACAACACACGAATTACCTTTGAATTTTTATTGTACCAACTCTTAATCTTCCACATGATAATCCTATAAGTAAGTGGGTTCAAATGTAATGAGATAATTAAAAATAAAAATATCTCTCGCAAAATATAACACTCATATACACTCCCATTCTTACATTAAGATGAATAGTTTTTATTTGAATTTTGAATTGTCCTTGATTATATTTTATATTTTCATTTATATCATATAAAATTTTATATTTGTGTGTCGTCCCATTAGAATTACCCAATAAAATTTAGATCATCACGATAAAGTCTCACCACTACACAACATGATTCTTTCCATCATTCATGATAACGTAAATAAGAATCTCTTATTATTATTGTTATAATCATATTTATAGAATATTAGAGTTTACAACTTGGATCTAATTCCACGCTAACTTTTATCATAGTCTAAAGTGAACTTTAACAATTTTAGCTTAACATAAAATATGTAATAAATATAAAAATATAATTTTGATACAAAATATAAAATGTGGATTAGTGTACTTGATTACGACTTAAAAAACCCAATTTGTTAAGTAAGTGGATGTAGATGTATTAGACATAAAATCATGAGTCATAAGACACCATAAAATGATATTCAATTGCATGAATCAACATATGATCTATTATATGAAACCCTTAAAAAACCAAGAGTTAAGTTAATTGCAAGTTGCCCCTCGTATCAGAAGCGATCATGGCCTTGAATGCATTGCATAGATAAATCGTCGTGGTTTGACGTCGGGGGAGGTGTACCTCCACTCATCATCCTCGTTTGCCCATCATATCTTTGGAGTTTTCCCCCGGTTTTCACCATCGAAGTTGGACAACCATCACGGTGCCCACAATCGTCGGAGGACAGTTTTCCTTGACGCAGAATGTCTCCCAGACGGCGGATTTCCTTGACGGCAGGATGCCCTTGGTCGACAGGACAGCAAGGTATAGTCTCAAACGGCAGTCTTCAGACGGCACACTCCAGGACGACACGGCAAGCTTCATGATGACATCCAGCATCCAGCTCGACGGCAGTGTGGCGTGACGGCACTCTTGACTTCGTCGACAACCTCCTTCAGTTTTCTACATGACAGCCGTGAAATGAAGGACACGCAAAAGGAGAAATACGGGAAATAAAAGTGGAAGTGGACTTCAGCTGTTCATGACTTTCTCCGACGTCAACAAATTTGCGTGTTAGAAGAAAGACGAAAAATGGAGGGGAAGCGGAAGTGGAAGTGAACGTCAGCCAGCCTTATAAAAAAAATGGGAAAAAAATAGAAGGGAAGGGAAAGTAGACTTTATCCCACATCGTCAAATCCGTGTGTTAGAAAAAATGGACGGCAAGTGGAAGTGGACGTCAGCCGTCCATAACTTGCTCCCACATCGTCTAATCTGCGTGTTTGAAGGTTTATTAGTATGAAACGAATTTCCACCGAAAATAAAATGGATGGGACAGCAGCGGTAACGAATGTCTCATTTCTAAAATTATCATAAATGGTGGGATCGGAATGTACGACATGTTTTTTATGCTAACACATTTGCGAATAAAATCAATATATTCCACCAATGAATGTTTAACTCTACGAGACGTAGAAAAAGGCATAGCATCCATGGGTGGTAACAAAAGCTACAGATTACAGGAACTCTTGGTTGAGGAAATGCTCTATAGGGATATGATTTAAACAACATTAGATGGAAACTACAGTCATCTACATTTTGACATGAGTGTTAATGATACAGGAAACAAATTTCCTAATATTGAAATGCTCATTTTCCTAGTTAAAAAAAAGTGCATAGATCGATGTTAATTGTATTGGGTAGAGCAGAACCAGTTGGAGGAGTGTGAGGGATGGTAGAGGAAGAAAGTCATGGCACCTAACGAAGAAAGGATACATGGATCAAAACTATTAATGTCCACATAACTCTTATTATACTTACTAAGATTTTTAGGTCGATGGTTATTTTTCTTCATGCAAACATTCTTGGGCCAATCAGTATGGTATTATACAGTAAGGTAAAATTGTTCATTGACTCACACCCAAAAAGTACAAGCAAAGGGTTCTTTCAAACATAAAAAATGAAAGTAAAACCCAAAAGAATCCTCTTGAGCACTTCAAAAAAGTATTGTTAGATTGCCCTTTAATTTGACTAGCTTGAGACGATTACAATGATATGGGTATTACACAAGGGTTTTGGTACCCTTGTACGCCGTTTAAGAAAGTCAAATAATAGCAACTAAATTAGAAATTATAGAAGTAAAATAACTAAAATATGAAAGCTAAAAATATAAAACATAATAGTCACTCAAAGAAAGGAAAGTAAATCTGGTTATTTAAGGGCTTAGAATGGCATGCACATCCTTTTGTCACTTTTTTACACTTTTATAGCGAGCCAAGATCAATGCTCTAGTACTAGGTGTAAAGAAAGAACTAAAAATACAATACTAGTAATGATCAATAATGTATGTAATAAAGTATTCATTAGAATAGTAAATCGTATTCAATATTATAATATCAATAATGTAAGTAATAGATTTTCATATTTTAAATGTGTATAAGATTTTAGCTATTTAAAGACGTCAATGTCTTATAGCCACTTGTAGAGTGTAAAGTCTAATGTCTTATAGCCACTTGTAGAGTGTAAAGTCTCATATGTGCAATAAAGGTGATTAAGATTTTAAGTATGAAATATAATCTCAACTAAAACATATATTTTTTATTTATAGTTTAAATAAAAAATAGCCCTAACTCTAATGTTTAAGGATCAGCTAACTTAATTCTAGGACTTGATCTAATAATAATAAAGATAGCTGCAATGATTATATTAGAGTCATTATACACATTTATGTTGTTATAGACAAATAGACAAGTATTAACATGGGATGATATTCTAATCATGGAATATGCCACTAGACTTGCATTATATAGGATTATCAAAAGTTGATTTGGGAATTTTACTATACATGGGTAGCAAGGCACTTTGAGTTGGAGAAGCTCGTTGTATTTTTTTAGATGTAATTTTATTAGCCTAATATATGACATACCATCAATGTATTCATTTGTCCTACATTGGCTATGTGATTGTGAAGCCTTCCAATCAAGAGTAAGGTTTATACAACCCTCTACCAATTCATAATAAACCATAGGAATCCAACTACATGAACTATCTATGAGGTCTGCTAATGGATAAATAGGGTAATTACTCCATCTTTGTTGCCATAAATATATTTTCAAAGAAAGGATTTCTAATACTTTGTAATAAGGTGAACTCTATAGAAGAAACCACTAGACCATTTTTAACCAATATCTACTTGTATTTTGGGTTACCAAAGAGCATCAGATAGGGGCATTGGATTTTGAGCACCTTCTTATTGACTGTATGTTCCATGATGGACATAAATCTCACCAATTCCATTGGTTTCCATGTATAGATTGATAGTTATATAGAAGTGATAAACCAAATGATTGTGCACATTCTATAGTTGTACGATTATATATGCACATGGAATGAAATCCTTTTATTTATCCAACACAACTATAATGAAACTATCAATAACACCAGTAGACATAATTTATTTTATATGTGTCTTAGATTTCAACCATTGACCCCATTGATGTAGCTCTACCCAAAATTAGAGGAGGTAACTCCACATGCTTAGAGGGAGTAATATAGCATCTAATAATTCATAGGTTAGATCTAGTATGTATAATAATAGGTTCTAGATGTTTTACAATGCACTAATGATAATTATAAGTAGAGGCATGACCAAGATAGGGTGCCTCATTAATATCAATTGATGATAAGGTTTGGTTTTGATTAGAGAATAAGTGCCTTACTAGTCCTCATGTAGATCTATGAATTTTGCCTATATTTGCATTATTTAGTGGTTCTTAAATAGCACCAATAGTTACAACTAAAAATAGGCAAGTGCTAAACAGGTGCAACCTCCCATAAAAATGAACAAGGCTTTAATATGGAGTGCAGTCTAACAACCTCAATATATTAGCCATGTTCATAACAATAATCCAACATGTAATAATAAAATAGGCATAGCCTAAGATATCCTCATCACTCCTCCCCACTATATAAGCATTGGATTCAAATGCTTTTACAAGAACATGGATGAGAACTTAGGAGTGTCGGGTATCGCCAATCTTGCACTCCATATTACAATTTTACAAGGACATTTATTTACAAAAGCATACAAATAGCCTTAGCCAAAATATATCTCTAAGCACCTTAATACAAGCTTAAATAATTAATTATTAAGAAAATAATAATTAAGATGCAAAATAGTTAAATTAATAAATTAATTTGATTTTAATTTATTTATTTAATTAAAATAATTAATTAATTAATTTTAAAAATTAATCAATTATTATTATTATTTTAATGCTTGATTATATTATAAAAGGAGTAGGCATGCACAACCATGCACATGACGCATGGGCCATGTGTACCTAGGGTGGGGATCTCCTACATAGTGTGTGCCCATGCAGGCTCATGGTAGTCCACGTATAGATTGTGCGGGCTAGTATAGAGAGGCACACAACCTATACACACCCTATTGTACATGTGGTTGCATGCAAATGCATGCAATAACCCACATACAAGCTACACAGATTGGTGCATAAGTATGCACAACGTGTGTGTATCATGTTATGCACGTGGCCACGTGCAAACACACACGGTAACCCACGCACATGCACTACATACAATGTGCACATGGGTCATGCATAGGATACATGTGGTTGCACGTGGGTCATGTGTAGGTTGCACATGGTTTCATGTGGGCTATGTGTAGCTACACGTGGGCACTGTTGACCACGTTGTTTCCCACAAATCACTTGCTAGCCCACATCGTGCATGGGATCGCATGAGCATAGAAAAATGTGAGTAAACATGGTCCTTTTGGCACAAGAAAAAAAGGGTGGGGCATGAGGATAACTAAACCTTTTTTATTTGATTTATTTGTGTGAGTTCCTCCCATGTAAACATAAAAAATATGTATGATCTTCCATTGAAAGAAATATTTCAAAACAAGGTGAAGTCAGGGACAAGTCTTCAATGCACACAGCAAGGGAAAAGACTTGAAACTATCGAGATCTAGGGGCCATGGTGGCATCCAAGTAGGTCTGTAAGGTATAAGGTTGCATCAAGGAGGGGCTAGGGCCTACAAATCTAGATGTGCCTCATTCTATGCATTGTTGGTAAGTGCAGCCAGAGTGGCCACAATAGAGGCCATTGAGGCAAGAGGTCACATGACGTATGTTTTCAGATCTATCGATTATGGTAAACCAGAGGGCCAAACAAAATTAGCTCCAACAACATAACAAGATCCACCATCTACAACGAAAGGGAAAAGGGTGGAATCTTCTTTTGGATCTTCATTAGCATCTGCTTTAAGAGGTAGTAAATCCTCAATTTTTTTATTTGGACTTCTTTATGATAAACAAACCATTTAATAAGCCTTCAAAGTTTTCATTTTTAATTTCTTCAAGAAAATTTATTACTTCAAAAGCAACAAAGGGGTCTTGTTCACACAGATCTTCAAATTCAGCATTCACAATAGTATGGTCCAACAGAAGGACAATGGGCTCCATGATGCTCTAAATTTTTCTTTTGCAGCAATTTCTTCCTTAGAAAGAATTCTTTCTATAAGAAGAATTTCTTCTACAACATTTTATTTTGCATTAATTTCTTCTACAGTAGTTTATTCTACAACAATTTCCTTTGTAATAATTTAAATTTATGTAGCAAATTCTTCCACCAAAAGATTTTTTTCTTCAAAAAATTCTTATTTTTCTACCATTTCTTCTATGAGTTAGGCATATTGGATTTGCTTGACATTAGCAATGGTCATTTTGAGTCGTTGCTCTAAATTTTCATAGAAACTTTTATCCTGAGTAGACAACATGGTGTCCTACCCAAACATGAGCATAATCTACTACTCTGATACCACTAATGTAGAACTATGAATTCTACCTACATTTACATTATTTAGTAGTGTTTAAATAATTCCAATAGTTACAATGATAATTAGGCAGGTGCAAAATAGGTGCAACCTCCCATACAAATGAACAAGGCTTAATCTGGAGTGTAGTCTAACAACCTCAATAAATTAGTCAATATTCATAACAATAATCCAACATGTAATAATAAAATAGGCATAGCCTATGATGTCCTCATCAAGTCCTCACCACATGTTTTAACCTGTATATTATGGTCTATACACCATAACCAAGTAGATGGGGCTAATCCATTTACAGTCAACTAGCCTCCATATCTTGGGTTGTACTATTTTTAATTTGGAGTTGCTCTACATATGTTTCCCTCCACTTGTGGGCCAATTTTACATAGTAGAATATTGATTCAGTACTAAGCACAATATTAACTCTATCACACCTTTGTTATAGATCAGATCATTAACATAAAAAGTGAAGTATATTAGATAGCAAATTTTTTTCCTATTTTGAATGGTCAAGGAAGACTAGTCATTGCACAAGAGGAAGTGGTTCACCATGAACAAAGTTCAACAATAATTTTATCATTTGTTTCCATAGTTATATGTAATTGGATTCATTGCCTCTTAAGTGAAGGAGTGATTAAAATAGATGATTTGGTAAATTTTGGATAAATTAAGTTTTATTGGCAAGTTAAATTTGAGTAAAAAGATTTATTATATTTGTAAAATCAATTAATTATTTTTGTCAGTAATATTGAATATTTTGGTTAAATTAACATTAATGATTTCTTTTAGCAAAATTGAATTTGTTGATAGAACCAACATTAATGATTTTTGTGTTTTATACATATTTGTATTTATTGGAAATGTTTTATAACTTCCAATTGTGACAATTGACTCTCGACAATGAAATAATCTTTCACATCTCAAGGGTGGTCCTCAAATTTCTATTTTGACAAATCTTCATTTTCTACTTTCAATTTCTATAAATAAGTGGGTTCAAATGCAATTTTGAATTGTCCTTGTTTTAATTCGATCTATTTTTTCTTTTATATAGGATAAAAATTTGTATTTGTGTTGTGTCCAATTTGAATTAACTAGTAAAATTTAGATCATAATGATAAAGTCTCCTCATGATGGCGGATGGGAAAATGCAATCACACAATTCCAAAAAAATTCATTCATTAACTAAAATTTTCTTTACATAAACAACCCGTAGGCTTTACAACAACCAGCACTCGGATTGGTTTTCTCAAACTATGCTCTCACTGCATTCTCCAATCCACAACCCCTAACCTATTGCAGAAACTAGGTTTTTATAGAGGCCTCAACCCTCTGAAACGTCTTCCACAAAAATTGAGGCACCAACCTGATTTATGGCTCCACTCCGCACGACCCCTGTCATCATCGCTTCCTATTAGATCACTCTGACCGCCGCTCCCTGTCAGATTACTCTGCGTGACCCATCCTTTTCATTTCCCATGCTTCTGGGTAATCGCCCGCTTTAACTGCACCTTGGTGCCATGTGTCGTCCTTGCTTTGCATTCGCCGCCTGACCTCTGTCGTCTTCTTCCTCTGGATGCACTGTAGTAGGGGTCACGATATCGTGACATCTTCCTCATCCTGCCCTTCTTTCTATTTTTTGATCGCGATATCGTGACATGTCATGCTATCGCGACATTTCTCTTCCTCGCTCCTCTTTTCCACTTCAGGTCACAAAATCATGACATGTCATGATTTCATGACATCTTTTATTCTCGCCTCCTCTCGCTCCTTCAGGTCACGGTTTTGTGACATGTCACAAAATCGTGACATCTTCTCATCTCGTCTTCTCTCTCTCCTTCACGTCGTGAAATCATGACATGTTGCGCTATCGCGACATCTTCCTTCCTTGCATCCTTTCTTCTCCCTCGGGTCACGAAATCGTGACAAGTCATGAAATCATGACTTTTCGGCTCCCTTGCCTTCTTTTCTCCATCGGGTCACGAAATCGCGACAACTTCCTCCTTCGGCTCCTTCGCTTGCTCCTTCGTCACGAAAATGCGACAAGTCACGAAATCATGACATCTTTCTTCCTTGGCTCCTTCTTCGCATTCTGGCCGTGAAACTGCGACCTGTCATGAAATCATGACGTCTCCTTCTCCTTCGGCTCCTTCTTCACCCTTAGGCCGTGAAACCGTGACATGTCACGAAATCGTGACATCTGCTCCTTCCTTACTCTCCTTCTGCTCCTAGGTCACAAAATCGTGACATGTCACGAAATCGTGACATCTTTGCTTGCAGCCTTCTCCTTCCTGCTTGGGTCACAAAATCGTGACATGCCGTGAAATCGTGACATCTTCTTCCTACTGGCTCCGTTCTCCGTTTGTGTCACGATATCGTGACACATTTTCTGTCATGATATCACGATAGCTTTCTCTGTCTTCTCCTCTCTCCTCTTCATGTCGTGATATTGCAACACTTTTTCTGTCGTGATATCATGACAGGTTTTTCTCTTCACCCTCTTTACCTTTTTCTGTCGCGATTTCGTGACACGTCACGAAATCGCAATGTTTTTCCTCCTTAGCCAACTTTTTTGAAGTGGCTCTCCCGCAACTTGATGCCTCTGCATCAGGTGCTGCTGGATGCTCCTGCATCACCTCACCACTACAAATCATGATTCTTTCCATCTTTCATGAGAAATTAAATAAGATCTATCTTAATTATTATAATTACTTTCATATAACCTTAGATTTTACAACTTGAATCTAATTTCATGTTGGCTTTTACCATAGTCTAAAGTAAACTTTAAATTTTTTAATATAAATACAACATATAATTTTGATAGAAAGCATATAATATGGAATATTGTATTTGACTTAAAATATAAATTTCTAAATGAGTGGATGTATGTATATTATGCATAAAATCATGAGTCACAAGACACCATAAATTGGTACTCTATTACATGAATCAAAAAATGACCCATTATATAAAACCCTAAATTAACCAAGAGTTAAATTTATTAAATATATATATTATCAATGATAATGAGTTCATGCCATGCATTTTATTTTATTTCTACCAAATTTATGACATCTCTTTTTGTATATATAGGGGGAATTAGTATCACCTTCTACATGATATTGACCAGGCTTGGATCCTACCATTATAACAAGATACCTGAATTATTACAAAATTTATGTCATATTTTTTTTCTTTTCCCTTGGCCCCACTTATGTGGGACTCCTCACCCCTATAAATATCAAGTCGTGGTATGTGTGCAAGGGATAGTTGCCCTCTTACTTTCTAACCATTTCATGTGATGTTATGGTGCTCATTCAAGTTGTTTATTTCCAATGATATATTCCTCTTATGGAATTTAGTTCCACTTTGTAATGTCCCCCTTGGTTGGGACTGTTAAAAAATTTCTAATCTAAATCTTATTACGGATATAAAACTTGAAGAACATGAACAAATTCCAACAATATAAACCAGATTGTAAAATATAGAAAATGCATTAATTGAGAAATAACTTGCAATTTCATTTCATATTTTAATCTAGGGCACAAATTACAATGTTTTCAAGATCAATAATCTTTCCATAAATTCTTATGCAATCTGATTTTAAAACCCTTGAAATACTTTATCAGCAAACACCAAAGTACCTCTAAAAATTGATGAAGCTCCAAGTGTGAATCCTTTGTGAATTCACCAATAGAGAACTGGGGTTTCATCCAGCTCCAAAAAAAAATCTGAGGGGTTTCATCCTCAGCCACATCATTGGGGTTTTCGTCCCTTTGGAGAAGAAGTCTCAGCCACAGGCCTCAAACTCTAGAGAAAATAACTAAAATCCAGAATAACATGAAATGAGACCAAGCCACTGAATAAATAGACTCCTCCACAACAAACTCCTTTTGCACACTCAATGTGGGATAAATCATGAAACATAACTCTTTTTTAAGTCCCACGTCCCCTTTTTATAAAATAAGGTTTTAAACTATATAAAGTATTTAAATTTTACTTTATATAATTAAACCTTCGCACATTAAAAACTTGGCCTTATGATTATCCGATCCACAAACTAAGGATAAATACAAACACCCATTTTGGTGAAGAATATCACTGCACCGTTTGTTTTGCCAAAAACCCTAAAAACTAACTTACTAAAAATAGTAACTCAAGGCTCTATCCATATGATTCAACATCTGAGAGTGGATTCGAATACCCATTTTGCTCAATTATTCACTCCTAGAACTCCAGTTAGGCTCCCTTGCAATCTCCCCTAGCCTACGGGAACTCGTGAGTAGGCTAAACCACTACATCTAACTAACTGATCAGAAAGGGGATATTACAGTCTGCCCTTCCCAAATATTGCTTGTCCTCATGCAATGCTCATGAATATCCCAATCAACTAAAAATTCTTGGTTTTCATAAATGAAAATACCAGGATCCTAAACAAGCCTTATAAATATCCTATGATAGTGACACCGCCACCAACTACCACCACAAGAACTAACAAATCTGGTAACCCCTATCATCCATATGAATCTACTAAAACTGACAACTCTCCTAGACTCCATCACTAAACTAAAAAATGATCCATCGTTGAAATTGAGTAGATTCTTGGGGTTCCAAACTAGTATCATATCAGCATTACCATGTTGACGCTACGTCACTCTGATCATAACTATAGAGTCCATGTGCCTCAACTAAACTAGCCTCACCAATAACTCGGTAATGAATCCATCATAACCATCCAAGCTGTAATCCCTGTGAGAACCAAAATCTAAAACATGAAAATTTCCCTACCATGGCATCACTATACAGTCGACATTTGTAATGTCTCCTAGATCCCATATCCATATTCTATCAATATTACTACTCCTTGGGCCAATGAGTGGCTTCCACTCCCTCATAGACACTCCTAGATCACCAGGAACAATAGGGAATTTGACACTCCCACTACCTAAAGAATACCTCTGGGCTAACCTGCACAGAGCTAAAATATTGTTTGGCCATAATTCCTTTCATGCATAAAATCCATTGCTATCGCTGCAAAAATTTAATTTTCCTTATGACGAAGGGGATAATCCATATCCAAGTGAAGTATGAATTCTATCAAAACATTCTTCCGGATCACTACTATGCATTATCAAAAACATGGTCCACTCATCTATAAGAGATCTAAAATCAAAATGATGTACATACCTCACAATACCATTCATATGAACTTCACCAACTAAAACCCTTTGAAGCTCTGAACAATCCTTTTTCTCTTTGGGTTCTTGGAAGGCCTTATCTACAAACTGTAAGGCTTAATTCTTGTTAGATAGTAACCTCAAATAATTAGATTTTATCACCTCTAATGCCTGCTTGATAGCCTACAAATCGGTAACAGTAGCTCCAACTGTCAACTTATGAAAGAGGCACTCAATAAACTCGTGTGTTCTATCCAAGTGAGTTAATGTCTGAAAAATATGCTCCTATGTGACTTGTAACTGGTCCTTCCAACATTGCAATGGATTGGAATCAGCATCACAAACCAAACTTTCAGATTTTCTATCCCATGCACAATGATCAAAATCAGCCTCCTTCACAATACTGCACTCCCTAATTACATGCTTCGAAGTTATGACAGACCTGTCCTCATCCTAAGAATCAACAACTACATGAATACTATCATTTGTTGCTGATTTGACAATATCAAATTCAGTATGCTCACCATATTTTTGATGACCAATGCCTAATTCTCCATTCATCGAAGCATAGGATGTATTAACTTCATCTTCATTATTTTTGTCCTTATGTTTTTTCTTGCAAGTTTCTTGACTAGAAGACATGATCACAATGTGATTTTTACTCATCTCATCGACTAGGTCAGTCTCATGCTCAAGTGGAAATTCATCAATAGTCGCATCTTCTTCTAAATCTTCCATAGTTTCCAACTCCTCAAATAAATCACCATCCAACAGTTTGTTAATTATTTCCATTTCAGTTTTCAGCGAATAATCCTCTTCATTCATAATTATTTCCTCATCAAATATGGGATCTACGGATACTTCATTATGAAATATTCCATCATGCATTAATAAACTGATGATAGAAAAATCACAAGATTTATCATACCTTATATTAAATATTTTACAATCCACATTATATTGTTCTAAGTGCATATCCAAAATTGTTGTGTTGTCATCCTCATCATCACCAACATCATTTTGATTCCCTATTATGCATGATTCCTAATATGAAGTATCTTTCCTAAAATCTAAGATTTCAACTTTACTGTTGTCCTCTTCTGCACTTGGTTGCCTTAAGTCATTCTATTTATCATCTTCACAATTGTGACCAAGTGACCATTCCCTTTTTCAAGTAAAACATCGTCCCTCTCTCCTCAACTAATTTTTGCTTCCATGAGGAAGTCTTGTAACCTGCAGATAACTCAGTTTTCTTTCCTTTCCTGTTAACTATTGTTTACCCTTGTCAATCTTCTTTGGGACAACAAACTCAACTTTATTAGACGCAATATTAGCTGTATTTTTAGGATCTTGTAAAGTATTTTGTTCAACTTCTTTCTTCGACAACTTTATGAATGAAAAATCAACATTATCCTAAGGAAAAATTGAAGGTAGAGAAATTTGCATCGTTGCAATTAATTGACAAATGGATTTTTGTATCTCTCTCTAAGTTCTATCCCAATCACGCTATCTCCTAGACCAATAATTATAACACTCCATGAATCTAAAATTTAATTAGGCTTCCATAGGCTGGAAGAATAGACTTGCTCTGATACCATTGTAATGTCCCCTTTGGTTGGGACTATTAAAAAAATTTTGATCTAAATCTTATTGCGGATATAAAACTTGAAGAACAAAAAAAATTTCAACAATATTACCCAGATTGCAAAATATACAAAATGCATTGATTGAAAAATAACTTGCAATTTCATTTCAGATTTTAATCTAGGGCACAAATTACAATGTTTTCAAGATCAACAATATTTCCACAAATTCTTATGCAATCCGATTTTAAAACCCTTGAAATACTTTATCAAAAAACACCAAAGTACCTCTAAAAACTGATGAAGCTCCAAGTGTGAATCCTATGTGAATTCACCAACAGAGAAATGGGATTTCGTCCAGCTCCAAAAAAATCCGAGGGTTTCGTCCTTAGCCACACCATTAGGGTTTTCGTCCCTTCGAAAAAGAAGTCTCAGCCACTAGCCTCAAACTCTAGAGAAAATAACTAAAATCCAGAATGACATGAAATGAGACCAAGCCACTGAATAAATAGACTCCTCCACAACAAACTCCTTTTGCACGCTCAATGTGGGATAAATCATGAAACATAACTCTTTTTTAAGTCCCACGTCCCCTTTTTATAAAATAAGGCTGTAAACTATAAAACTTATTTAAATAATTTTACTTTATATAATTTAACCTTCGCACATTAAAAACTTGACCTTCTGATTATCCGATCTACAAACTGAGGATAGATACGAACACCTAGTTCGGTAAAGAATATCACTGCACCGTCCGTTTTGCCCGAAACCCTAAAAACTAACTTACTAAAAATAGTAATTCAAGGCTATGTCCATCCAATTCAACATTTGAGAGTGGATTTGAATACCCATTTTGCTCAATTATCCACTCCCAGAACTCTAGTTAGGCTCCCCTACAATATACCCTAGCCTATGGGAACCCATGAGTAGGCTAAACCACTATATCTAACTAACTGCTCAGAAAGGGGATATTACACACTTTAATACCTCCTCTACTTAGTTAGTGTACCATGTGCATGTGTTAATAATCCCACATTGACCTAGTTGTGGGACTTGAGTGGTTTATGAGACTTGACACTTGCTAAAATCCTTGCCAATGGAGTAATAGGCTTAAAGGTGTAATCCCTTGGTCTCACTTATGTGAAACTCCTTATCACTATTACGATCAAGTTATGGTATATGTTTGGGATAGTTTACCCTCTTACTTTCTAACCAGTTCATGTGATGATGTGGTGCTCATTCAAGCTATTTATTTCTAATGGTATATTCCTATGATAGAATTTTATTCCACTTTAATACCTCTTATACTTAGTTAGTGTTGTATGTGCATGCATTAATAATCCTACATTGATGTAGTTGTGGGACTTGAGTGGTTTAGGAGCTCCAATGCTTGTCAAATTCTTTATAAATGAGGTAATAGGTTTAAAGGTGCAAACCCTTGGTCCTGCATATGTGGGAATCCTCACCCCTATTAACATTGAGTTATAACATGTGTGTGGAGGATAGTTGATCCTGTTTCTTTCTAATTGGGTCATGTGATGTTATGGTGCTCAATGGCATATTTCTATGTGGGGGGATAGTTGGACCTCTTGCTTTCTAACTAGTTCATGTGATTCTATGGTGCTCAGTTGTATCCTTTGATGGAAGATGTTGGGTGCTCATTCAAGTTGTTTATTTCCAGTGGCATATTCCTCTAATGGAAGATGTTATGGTCCTCATTCAAGCTATTTATTTCTAGTGGCATATTCCTTGATGGAATTTTGTTCCACTTTAATACCTCTTCTTCTATATATATATATATATAGGAGAATTACTAACACATTTTAAATGATACCTTACTAGGATCATATGCTACCACTATAACCCCATTAACACCTTTTACAAGTTACTTGATCGGGTAAATATGCTACCACTATAACCCTAGCCCATTGGGTAAAATGAAATTAAAGGGGTCTTAAACCTCTAGAGCGTCGAACTGGGTAGCCAACTAGCAAACACTCGATTGCTACCATCCAACCAATCTCCTTCTGGGTATGTCATATTTTGAACCTTGGACCTCCAAGAAAAGATGCCAAAGCTTTAACCACTACACTATCATCTCTCCCCTTTTTCAATGAGTTATATGAGATTTAAACAAGCCCCACCTGTATTACATAATCACCACGTAGTAGTATTACAACAAAGCTTGGATATTATCTATGTATCGTTTTTACAAAATTCAAACCTAGGTTTCCTACTTGAAATATTGAGAAATTTAACCATCTTATAGAATACCACTTGACACTACACTATCACCTCTTACTTATTTATATAATTTAAAATTAAATTACAAATAAATATAACTTTAATTTAAACAAAAATTTATTAAATAATACACTTAAAAAATAATATTATCACAAAAAATTAAGTAATGAAATCTAATAAATATTAATGAAAAAGAACGCTAATATAAATTTTAAAAATGCTACTTTTAAAACAGTAATTCATTTAAAACAACTTTATGTTTTTTTAAGTATAAATATAGTAATTGCTTTCAATTTTTGGGTGTATATTATTATTTATCTTAATAAATTTAAATTCAAAGAATAAATAAATTTTCATCTCATTATATTAGATATTTATATTAGATATTATGTGATAATATTTTTAAGTAATAATTAGATGTGCAACAAAAATTATTTTTAAAAAAATTCAAGCTTACATTTTTCAATAAAAACTTATTTATATATATAATTTGGTTAGTGTGAGTAATTTTTATAGCTGATGTTTAGGGTTGGGTATACTTCCTCTTTCCATGACCTTTCATAAAGGTCGAACTTATCAATAGGAAATTTAATATACAGCCATAGACTATAGTTTGAACCTTGACCTTTTGAAGAAGAGCCAAACTTGGAACCGCTAAGCTGCCCAGGGAACTAAAGATATTAACTATAGTTATAAAAGCACAATATTTTTATTTTTATTTATTTATTTGACTAAGAAGCCAAACTTGGAATGGCTATGCTGCCCCAAGGATTAAATATATTAACTATATAGTTATAGAAGCATAATATTTTTACTTTTATTTATTTATTTGGCCTTTTGGGGTTTAGCATTTCTATGTCACCGTGATCAATCAAAAGCTAAATTTATCAATAAAAGATTAACACATAATTTATCAATAAAAGATTAACACATAACCACCACCATTTAAACCTTTCAAAAATAAGAATGTTGAACCAAAGATAAGAATGTTGTAGTATTGTTGAATTTGATTAACATACAAAATGGATTTGAACACTGAAGTATAGGGAGTACGCATAAACCATCAAAAGTGCGCCTCCATATGTCCTGATTTTATAAGAGCCTTAGACTGGACTTTCTGACCAAATTGACATTTCAATATTATTGCTTTAGACTGGACTTTTGCAAGTTGCTGCCCGTATCTGGAAGTGATGATGGGCTTGAATGCATTGCATAGATAGACGGTCGTGGTTTGACGTAGGGGGAGGTATACCTCCATTCGTCATCCTCATTTGCTCATCATATCTTTGGATTTTTCACAACATCCTTGTGTTTTGCGTTTTAATGCGGGCGTTAGAAGATAACAACGAGCGCTTTGAGAAAAAGTAATGTCATGACGCGTATACAGTACTCAGGGCAATCACAGGTGCAGCGGAATTTTGTTTTCGAAGATGCATCTCATCTTACGACTCAAAAGTCAAAACAAGCAGTGGGATGGACTCTGTCCCACTCACGACCTAACATGCAGGGCGAAATAGTTCCACAACCACTCAATTCTACCAGCTACCTCGTCAATGGTGCTTCCATTTTCATTACCGCACCGCAAAAAAATTTCCACAACGACTAGATTCTACTTGCTCCCTCGTCAACGGTGCTTCCATTTTCATTATTGCACTGGCCTTGGAAGTGTTGAGTCATACCAGAAGCGGTGGTTTCTACGCATTTCTTCCACCTAAATTTGTCTATACGGAGTCATGTTTTGAATTGGAGAGAATCGTGGTAGACGGTATAATTTTTTCATAATGTCTGTCCTGATGTGAACGGGATAGCGGATGCACGGCTAGCTACCCATCTTCCTTTGTTGTTCAATGTTACATATACGATTATTTTAAACATTATGGCAAATAGATAGTATTTTAGATTTTGCTATTTTAAATAAAGAATGTGGTTTTTTTTATGGTAAATATTTTATTTTTAATGTATAGGGGAATTGGTAACACCTTTGCTAAATTTTTGATTGGACTTGAGTCCCATCACTATAGACCCTAACCTGTTGGGTAAAATAAAATCAAGAGGACCTTGACTTTTTAGGGAGGGTAGGCAACCAAAGTCAAGAGGACCCTGACCCTTTAAGGAATTGAATTGGGGCAGGCAACTAACAAACACTTGATTGCTACCATCTAGTCCTTGATTGCTACCATCTAGTCCATCCTTTTTAGGTACATCATGGTTTGAACTTGGGTCTCCCAAAAGAGAGTGCAAAGCTCAAACCATTGTGTCCTCCTTGCTGATAATAGTAACCAAATTGTTGATAGTGTAATTATTGTATAGGAGGTCATAAATTCTCTTCATTTCATGAAAAATTATATGATAGGATTTTCTAGAGTTTTCTATATGGTAATCTCAAAAATTTGATTTTGGTCAAGGCTGGTTTGAATGGATTAGATGTTGTTAAAGAGCTTTAAAATATTCTATGTTCAATAATGGATCTCCTAAAAGATACTTTCAATCTTTCAATGGATTCAATGGGGATGATCTACAATCTCTTAATCTATTTAGTATTGTTGTTAAAACACTGTGGGAGCTTTCTCAAAGCAAAGATACAACAAAAAATAAAAGGTTTTCACATTAAAACATATAGTGCCTTTAAATCCCATCTCCAATTTATTGATAATACTTTTCATTTGCATCATCCTCCACTCTATGAGGACATGAAGTTCAAATTAGTATTATCATGCTATGAAAATGTTTTTATATAGTTGGTTAATACTATAAAATCTAGGATCCTTTTTCATTAAGATATATAATGGATTATTATGGATATTTTAGGATTTAAATGTAGATAATTTTGACAATTTAGTTAGGTATTTCTTTTTCTAGTGGATTGGAAAGGTAATTTCTTAAACATAGCTCAAAAGCTACTAGTCATAAAGACTACTTTACAATCCAACCCTATATATATTTATATAAGATATCCTACTTTAAAATCCATCCCTATATATATTTATATAATATATCGCTTTCAATATTGCCAATACATATAGCATGTGAGTTTTATAATATTCAAATATATTTTCTTTAGGAGTGTGAGGAAAAATTTTAAGTCTTTTCGTTGTAAAGGGTATAGGGTTTGTAAACAAAAGAATATTGGAGGCCAAGGTTTGTGATACAACAAATTTATGAGTTTTGTATTAGGGGTAAAAAATTGAATGGGGACTATTAAAATATTAAGGAAATAGTTGGACAAAAATGTTACTTCAAAAACATACAAGTTCTCTTGATGTAATAATCCATAATATGGAATAGCATATTACATAGTTTACATTTAATCAAAGAATATATTATATTTTTAGTTACAAGAGAAACTTTATGATTTTTTAATCAATTGCTTGGTTGAAGCTTTCTCTTATTTCTAATCCAAAGTGGCAACCACTATCTCATACATGTTTATCTTGTAAAGCTCCTAACAAAAAAGAATATATTGCTTGGATTTTATTTTTTATTCATATAAGAAGTCCATAACCTGTACATTTAATTGAAACTATTATAGTCACATATTATTGATTTTGAACAATGATATTATTCATGTAATACATTATTATCAATTCTTTAAATTGTGGATAAGATTTATAATGTACATTAAAACTACATAAAAAAAATATTTACAAACTTGACACATAATATATATGAAGAGGATAATGACATTTAGATATGAAAATATTGATAACATTTAAAGGAGAAAATCCAAATGCTTCAAATACTACATATTACATAGACTAATTTTATGAATACACAAAGACTGGTTACCTTCCTAACTAGTCCATAAAGTCCATCACATCTCTTTGTACATGTGAATATACTCCTCATAATTAGATAACATGTGTTTATTTCTTTAGTTAATATGCATCATAAAACACATGTAAAAAAACATTACACCAAAACCTCGAGATAGAAGTTAAATTCCAAATACACCAAGATCATAACATCCCACCACTCTTTAAAGTCTAGACTCTATATGATAGATCTAAATTTCCATCCACTCCCCTTCGAGACTCTAACATAATAGACCTAACTTCCCGCACACTCTGTGACTTGAACCTAGGTGTTTTCTCTAATACCAAATGTAACAAACTATTACACCAAATTATTGAGATAGAAGTGAAATTTTAGATACTCTAGGATCATAACAAAGGAGGATGACTACCAAAAATCCTTATAGAAAAATAAAACTAATTTTAAAGGAAGCCCTTAGATAATGAGGTAAACCATGAAAAGACTATTTAACTTTTAGCTAATAGCATCTCCTAACATAAAACCTATGTCAACAAACATACTAAATCCTAGGGCCTAAAAAAGAGAAAATAGAAGCCTTAAAAAGTAGGGTTCATGTTAGGTTCACCAAAATGTTTATAGGAGAAGAAGAGATATCTCATACAATAATGTGAATTAATACAAGATATAATACTCATTTCTATTCTATCTTTCTTACTATATCACCATAGTATGAAATGACATCTGGCACTTGGAATGAATATAGGGGATTTAATATGCAATGAAAATTAGTTGTTAAGTGATAGTTATCAATATTTGATTGTAAATCCTAGTAGAGAATCTTGTCCTCCTCCATGGAAGGTAGTAAACCTATGGTTATAGGATTTGGTTATACCTACAAAAATAAGCGATAGAGAAAGAAGAAGATAATATGCCATGGAATTAATAGAGATAGAAAGCTTGAGATTAATGTTTTTTTTTTGAAAAAATTGAAAAAAATTGTATTAAAACAAAGATCAGTTACACAAGGGAGAAGACCCTCTCCCCTTCCCAGCCGAAAACAAAGAAAATACAAGATTACAAGGTACGAAAACGTGACACAAACCACCGCTAACCGCAAAAAGTCAACAAGTCACGAAATCGTGACATGTCACGATATCGCGGTAACTAACCATCCTTGACTGCGACAGAGCGACATGTCACGATTTCATGACAACTATCCAACCTTCGCCGTGACAGGGCAACAAGTCACAAAATCGTGACATGTTGTGATATCGCAACAACTATCCTTCCTTTGCTGCGACAGAGCAACATGTCACGATATCGTGACATGTTGTGATATCATGACGAATATCCATCCTCAGTTGCAACAGACCAACATGTCGTGAAATCGCAACAACTATCCTCCAGAAGCCGCGACAGCGCAACACGTCATGATATCGCGACAACTTTCCTCCCATGGTTGCGATGGCACAACATGTCACGATATCATGACAACTTCCTTCAAAAACCGTGATGGCGCAACATGTCACGATATCGCGACAGCTTTCCTCCAGTGGCCACGACGGTGCAACATGTCGCGATATCGCGATAGCTTTCCTCCAAAGGTCACGATGGCGAAACATGTCATGATATCGTGACAACTTTCCTCCAAATGTCACGACGGTGCAACATGTCACGATATCGTGACAGCTTCCCACCAAAGGCCGTGACGGCACAACATGTCGCGATATCACGATAGCTTCCTTCCAAAGGCTACGATGGCACAACATGTCGTGATATCATGACAGCTTCCCTCCATAGGCCGTGACAGCCCAACATGTCGTGATATCGTGACAGCTTCCCTCCAAAGGCCGCGAAGGCACAACATGTCACGATATCATGATAGCTTCCCTCCAAAGGCCACAATGATGCAACAGGTCATGATATCATGATAGCTTCCCTCCAAAGACTGCGACGGTGCAAACTATCGTGATATCGTGAAAGCTCCCCTCCAAATGCCGTGACGGCACAACAAGTCGTGATATCACAATAAAAACCACCCTTAGCATTTTCTTTGCTCATTGTCTCAAGGATATTTCAAGGCCCTGCCTAATCACCTCATCCTCCAAATGCATGTCACTATGCAACTGCACCCCTACCTCTTTCTCAACACCCATCTTCACCAGGAAATCAGCTGCTTTATTTAAATCTCTACTCACATAAACGGGGATCACATCATCTAATTCCCTCCATGATTCCTTTATTTGAGAGACCAGAATCCTCAACCTCCATGCTTTCGAAGCAAAGTTCCTCATGTAGTCTAGAGCTCCAACCAGAATTTGAGAATCAGATTCGAGAATTATCCTCCTATGGCCCTGATTAACTACCTAGATGGAAGCATATTTGATGGCAATGGCTTCTACTTCATTTTTTGTGGCTCTTCCCAAGCCTTTCAGTTCCCAATAGAGCACTAAACCAGCATGATCCTAGCAAACCACTCCAATTTTGGCACTATCCGGATTGCCTTTTGCAGCTCCATCAGTATTGATTTTAATCCAACCTTCTAGGGGTGGTTTCTAGCTAGATTTATCTTGTCTCTCTTACTCTTTAGCTCCCTCTTCCAGTGGCCCAGGACTAGCCTGAATTTCCTCTTTAGCATAGACGACAACAGTTTATGTGGCTTTGCTCTAGATGACCTGCCAAACTCCATCTAGCGAGGAGAAAGTTTCTCTTCAAATACGAGCATTTCTCTCCAACCACACTTGCCACCAAATGAAGAATAAACCAAGCTCCCAACCAATTCTAAGAGCTTTATATTTAAATCTATCCCTCTTCCATCTTTCCCAAATATTGGTTCGATTCAGATCACCATTAACCTGGAGTTTATAGTGAGAGAACCATCACTTCCAAATCTGACACGTGAAAGGGCAGTCAAACATCAGGTGGTCAGTTGTTTCCTCATTCTTGTGGCATAAAACACACTGATATGGACCGATGATTCCTCTACATCTGAGATTGTCAAAAGTGAGAATTCCATTGTGCATAAACTGTCGTCAAAGAAGTTTACTTTTGGCCAGCCCTTAGAGTGCCAAATATTTCTCCAATCCTGAATCAAAAATGAATGTGGGGGAGGCTCTAGGAGGATCTTGTCGTATCCGTACTTCACTATATATACACCAAGGTTCTCGTAGCCCCAAGACAGTTCATCCTCCTCGTCTCTCCCTGTGAGAAACCTTTCTATCAAGATTTTGGTCAAGATGGGTGCTAGCTTCGGAGGGATTGAAATTGGCCACTCCTCCAACCTCTTAAACTTCTTAAACTTATACTCCTCCATTTGACTAGTGTTGAAATAACTTTCAATTTGGACCCAACCCTTGGCTTCTATGGCGGATTTAATTGGTTGTAATTCGGGGAACTCAGCAATGATGGGTGGGTACTGGTCCCATGAATCAGTCTAGAAACATGCCTTCTCCCCTCTCCCCACTTTCCAAAACAATTGGTCTTTAATAACCTGAGATCCAAGCTTGAGAGCCTACCACACTAAGGATCCAGTACCATCCAAAGGGAAACGGCCCACCTCATTGGGGTGAAAATGACCCAAATATTTACTGTTTAGGATTCTACTGAATAAGGAGGTTGGTTGGGAAATCCACCTCTAGTACAGCTTTCCAGCCAAAGCTTTATTATTAAGCTTGGAGCTTCTCAGTCCCAGCCCTCCTTTTTCCTTGGGCTGGGTAACTTTATCCCAACCAACTAAGGCCCATTTCCTCTCCCCTTTTGCTCCTTCCCATAAAAATATTCTAGTCATTTTGTCCAGCTCTTTCCATATAGTATGTGGGGTAGCCAGGATAGAGAATTTATAAATTGGCATGGCCTGAATAACTGACTGTAAGAAAGTTAATCTACCCCCATAGCTTAACCATTTATGAGACCAATGATTCAATCTATCTTTGATACCATCCAAAAGATCCTTCCAGATATCTATTTTTAATTTTTTGAAATGCAAAGGAACCCCCAAGTAAACCACTGGAAGAGAAGTCCTAGTGAATCCCAAGATCTCTATAACTTTGTCCTGTAGCCTTTGGTCAAGATTGAAACAGACCACTTTGGATTTTTTATCATTGATGACTTGGTTTGAAGCCCTAAGGTAGACATTAAGAGTATCTCTGATAACTCTAGCTTCCCTAAAGCTGGCCACTCCAACCAATCCTGTATCATCCACAAACTGTAAGTGAGTCAGAATTTCCTCACCCACCTTGATACCTATTAGCAAGCCTTGATGTCTTCTCCTCAATAAAAGTCTACCTAATCCTTTAGCCAAAATGAGGAAAATATAGGGAGAGCAAGGGTCCCCTTGACGAAGACCACGTGTGGCTCCAAAAGGTTGCGAGGGCAGACCCTTGATTAAAACAAAATAAGAAGGCGTAGAAACACAACTCATGACCCAATCTATCCAGTCCTAAGAGAAACCAAAGGCTGCCATCATTTTTGACAATAAACTCCACTCCACCCTATCATAAGCCTTTGACATATCCAGTTTAATGAACATTCCTTTATTACCAGATTTTTGCATTGTGTGGTTTGCCTCCTAAGAGAGAACCACCCCATCCAAGATCTGTCTACCCTCTACAAAATCCCCTTGCTCTGAGGAGATAATGTTATGAAGGAGAGGTTTTAGTCGTTCAACCATTATCTTTGTGATTATTTTATAAATCACGTTGCATAAGGCAATAGGTCTAAAATCAGAAATATGAGCCCCCTTCTCCCTGCTTGAGATTAATGTTAGGAATAATAAATTTATTAAATAAGGAGATGAAATGGATTTTTATAGTGGATAAAAAGAACAATTTTTCCTTTTGAGACCAACAACTAAATTACACTCTCTTTGAATCCACAAAGTCACAACTATTAGTCCAAACCATATTGCATCTTAATTCTAGGTATAGAAGTGTGCTATAATCATGATCATACGTCAATTATCATAATAACATTTAAAATGATGATCTTCGCACTATTGATTTTTAAGATGCACACTTTAGGATACACATGTAAACAAATCTCTTAATCATAACTTTATCCTTATTCCATGGCATGTAGAAAATTAATAAGTATAAATGAACAATAAAAGTGGTAGAAAGGTAAAACTAGGTGAAAAAAGAGAACCAAAACCATCATCCAACATGGATCATCATCTCCCTATCCAATAATTTACCAAGTTAGTCCATTTTGTAGGAGGCTGTGATTCTCCATCACTTACAAAGTCAGTTGGTAGTGCTCATTTTATAAATAAAAGTGTGATTATTTGTGTCCATAGAGGGAAAACTCATGTGTTCACCAAATATGTTCACATAAAAATCAATAATAGTGTATAATCCTAAGGGAGGATATGGAAGAAGTGACAAAAAAGTCTAAAGTTTCATGCAATAAACTTGGAAAAATAATCCATCGTCACTTTTATTTAATATAATTTTATTGCTATGGGATATGGCCACCTTAAAATAATATTGAATTCTTTACATTTAAATTATATCAATTTTGATCCCATTGAAATATAGTCATTATAGATTAAAATTACCACTATCAAGTTGTGAGAGTTATTGTGATCCTAAGATGATATCTATACTACCAAGATTCATAGCAAAATATACCAATACTAGGTATAATATTTGATGTGGATGTTAACCTTAGTCATATGATCCGTACACTAATCCAAGCTCCTATTTACAATTAATACTTGGAGTTTGTTCTAGACAAAAGTATTTATATATAGTCCAAAAAGATTTACTATTTTACTATCAATAAAGTGTGTATGTGATACTTCAATCAATCAACACATTAACATACTAATATTTAAAAAATATGATGGTATGTTCAGCATGGAACCCTATTAGGGTAAATATGAAAAGATCCATGGTATCATCCTTGCACTTAGAATTTGCTACTTCAACTAGTGACTCTTATTTTAAAAAATCTTCATCCTCATCATGTGACATTGTTACTTCCTTATATTCTACTATGAAGTTAATTTGTTCTTCATAAGCCTAATCGTAAGTATGGTATGGATAAAATTTATAATAGAAGAATATTTTGGGATGTTCATTGAGGGTTGAAATCATGCAGGGGTTAGGGATAAGACAATTAGAGAATTTAGTTCCACCAAATCCACATATTTATTCTCCTAAAGGGTGTATAGATAATGCATATTGACCTCCTACAAGATTTTGTCCATAATTCTAGGTGAAATTTTAAGATCTCCATTATTGGATCCAAATGATAGGTATAGGTGAGCATTTCTATGAACTATGCACACTAATCCTCAACTAATATTATTTTATTTGTTTACATAAAATGGACCATATACAAAGTAGAAGAGTGCTTTAAAATCTTCCCAAATAAGGGAGTGCCTATATCAATAGAGCTCCAATAACAACCATAAATGAGCATGGATTCCCAACATAGTAGTAGTGAATGTGATGCATTCTTATTTTGGTACATGGAGTAGTTAGATTATGTTACCCATATTGGCTATCCAACTACATGGATTAGTGTCCTCAAATATTAGGATGTTGATGCATGGAATATGAACATCATGATACCAAGCAAGGAGATTAAAAAATTGTAACAACTCTAATGTAGCCATGTGTGCTATCATTATTATCTTTACAAGTCCTAGGTTAAAGTAGTCAATCCTTGAGCACCAAAATTATGGTTAATATTGATTTATTCTATAAATACGAAGATTTATATCATAGTTGAAGTCATATTTTATATTAAAATCTTAGTATACTCTATTACACATATGAGACTTCATCCTCTATAAGTAGCTAATATACTTTGCCCTCTTTGATTGGCTAGGATTTGCATTATTTGAAATATAGAATTTTACTTATGGTGTTATTTTTCACATTGCAATCTTTATTGTTGTTTATTATTGAATTGTTACTACCATTACTATTTTTTTAAAAGTTGTTTCATTATATATCTCTTCGTATAGAGGTATCAAGATCAATAGTAAAAATTGAGTTAAAACCACCCATACTTAGAAGAGTTTCCCTCGTAGCATAGGAATCATATGACCACCATGAGAATTTCAAGGTCTATAAAAATGATAACTACAAGTAGATACCAATATCTTGATACTAGTAACCTTTTGAATATGGTTCTTGATGCATGCCCCATGGTTACTACAAAATACTTGTTGAAACTCTTGGTCAAAGGAAAATTTTATAGGGATAGGGTCCAAACATTATTATATGGAAACTAGGGTCATCTATACTTTTACTTGAGTGTTAATGATGGAAGAAAAAAATTTCCTTAGATTGAAATGCTAATTTTTCTAATCATATAAATTCATAGATTGATATCAATTGTATTGTATAGAGTACTACCAATTCAAGGACTACGAAGGCTAGTAGGAGGAGAAAATATCATGGAATCTAAAGAAGAAAGAATACATGGGTTAAATGTATTAATGCATTCAAGAATTTTATGATGCTTACTAAGATTTATAGGTTGTTTATTTTTATTTATGCACACACCCTTGGGATAACTAATATTCTAAAAATACCCATTGATTTGTACCTAGATAGTAGAATTAAAGGGTCCATTCATACATAAGGATTAAAGGTAAAATCTAAAATAATCTTTTTAAATAATTTATAAAGGTGTTTCTAGAGATACCCCTTATTTTGATCAACTCAAATATATTATCACAACAAGATGGATGTCCCATGAACCTCTTAGTAGGCTTGATACTTCTTTTTTAAATAGGTTTAAGAAAGTAAAATAATAAGAACTAAATAAATATTACAAAAGCAAAATGCACTAGAATATGGAGACTAAAAAATTAACAAAATTGACTAAAATAAGAGAAAAATTACTTTCACACCCTTTTTTCATTTTTGCACCTCCATAAGGAGCAAAGATCAATGATTTGATACCAATTATAAAGGAAGAACTAAAACTACAACACTACTAGTAATAATTCAATAATATACAAAAGGAAGTATCCACTAGAATACCAAATCATATTCAATATCATAAGTAAATAATGTAGGTAATAGATTTTTAGATTCTAAATTAGTACAAATCTTAGTTTTTTAAAGAGGCATTGTCTCATATGTTCAATAGAGAAGACTAGGATTTAAGTATGAAAGATGATTTCAACTACAACATAATACCTCTATTTATAGATTAAATCGACAATAGTCCTAAACCTAATGATTAAGAGTCAACTAAGTTAAATCTAGGATTTTATATAATAATAATAATAAATATAGTTAACATGATTATATTGGAGTCATTATATACATCTATGTTCCTATATAAGAGTATTAAACAAAAATTTGATAATTCTACTATAGATGGGTAGGATAACACTTTTAGTTGGAGAAGACCGATGTATTGTTATATAAGTACTTTTATTGGCCTAAGATATGACATGCCATCAATGCAAGGTTATGCATAGCAGTTATTTATCACCAAATTGGCTAAAATTAGGATTTTTGAAATTTGGAATTGGCTAATATTTGGGACCCTTGACCAAGGCTCATTATCCAACAAAAATTAGGTGCAAATGTTTTTTGGGTCGATTTACCCCAATTTTATAATAATTTGACCATTTTAAGTTTAAATTTCTAGCATTTCCCCTAATAATAGTGAATCTTCTGCATGTGTTTGGACACTATTCACCTAGATTTTGAAACTAATTCACAAATTTTTATAAAAAAAATTTGGGGCTGACCCCTTACGCATAACCTTACATCAATCTATATCTTTTTCCTACATAGCCTATGTAAATGTGAAGAATTCCAATCAAAATTATGGTCTATACACCCCTATATCAATTCCTAATCAACCACATGAATTCATCTACATGAACTATGAAGTCTTCCAATGATAAGATAGGGTAATGACTCCATATTTGTTTCAATGAATATATTTTCAAAGATGGGAGTTATGACACCTTGTAATAAGGTTATCTCTATAAATGAAACCATTAGAATATTTCTTATAAATATCTAGCTATAATTTGAGCTATAAAAGAGAATAATGGTAAATAGGGACATTGGATTTTGGAGCACCTTCTCATTAATCCTATGATCCATGATGGACGCGAAACTCACCAATTCCATTACTTTCCACTTGTGGATTGATGATCAGATAAAAATGGTAAACCAAATGATTGGGCATATTCTATGGATTTATAATTCTATACATCCATGAACATGGGATGAAACCCTTTTTTTATCCAACACAACTATAATAAAAATATCCATAGCTCCACTAGATACAATTTAGTTTATATGTACCTTAAATTTCAATTATTGGCCCCACTAATGTAACTCTACTATCTATATTGGAGGACAGAAATTGACATGCTTAGAAGGAGTAATATAGAGGCTCACAATTAATGGATTGAATCTAGTAGATACAATAATAGGTTTATGCTATTTTATAATGTAGAAGTGAAAATTATAAATAGAGGCATGACCAACATAAAATATTCCATTAATTTTTGTTAGTGATAATGTTTGGCTTCATTTAGAGAATAAGTGCCTTACTTGTCCTAATTGCATGTTTGAACCATTTGTTATGGTTGATACACCATAACCAAGTAGATGGGGGTCAATCATTTGATTTCAACTAGCCTTCATGTTTTAGGCTACACTATTTTTTATGTGGAGTTGCACCAAATATATTTCTACATTTTCCATGGTAGAACATTTATAGAGTATGAAGTGCAATCTTGACTCTATGATACCTTTTTTATAGATCACAATATTAACATAAATCAAAGTAGATTAGGCAACAATATTTTTTTCTATTTTGTATGATCGATGAAGACTAGAACCAAGTTCAACAATTTTTTATCATTTAACCAAGTTCAATATTTTTTTATCATTTATTTTAATAATTATATGTAATGATATCTATTACCTCTTAATGAAATGAGTGATTTTATTAGATGATTCAATAACGGCTAGATAAATTAAATGTTATTGGAATTTTATATTTGACTAGCAAACTTTAATATTATAGTAAAATCAATATTAATGATTTCTATTGGTAAAATTAAATATTTTGGTTAAACTAACATTAATGATTTTTTATAGTAAAATTGAATATCTTTATAAAATAAACACTAATTATTTTTTCTTTTGTACATATTTGTATTTTCTAGAAAAATTTTGTACCTTCCAATTGTGATAATTGACACTCCATCATGTAGTAATCTTTCACATCCCAAAGGGTGACCCTTGAATTTCTATTTTAACAACTCTTCATCTTGCACTTGCAAATTATATAAGCAAGTGGGTTCAAACTTAATTAGAAAATATCAAAAATAAAACATCTATCTCACAAAGATAGGATTCATATACACTCTTAGTCTTATAATAAAACGCCCATTTCTTATTGCAAATTTGAATTATCATTCTTTCAATTTTGTTTTTTCTTTTGTCATATAAAATTTTATATTTATTTTTTGTCCCCTCTAAATTACCCAATGAAATTCATATCATCATGAGAATATCCCTTACCACTATAAATCATGATTCTTTCCATCACTTCACAATAAAGTAAAGAAGGATTTATCATAATTGTTATGATCACTTTCATAGAATCTTAGAGTTTACAACTTGGATCTGATTCCATGTTGACTTTTACTATTGTCTAATAAATATCTAATAATATAAAAATACAATTTTAATACAAAGCATAAAATGTGGATTAGTATACTTTTTTTATTAATGGTGAAAAAACAAGGTTTTGAAAGGTCCCAAAACCTCTTACATTAGAGGAGGCAGAGAAAGATAATCTTAATTAAGCATAGGCTAGCCTCTAAGGCCAAAAGAAATAGAAATTATATTAAAACAACCATTCGAAAACAAAGACCAACCCACCACTCAAGAGGACATAGAGGAGAATTTTTATTCAACTTTCATTTAGAGACACCAACCATCCTACTCTATTTTTGCATAAGACTAGAAGGCTAGTAAATACATCAAGATATAGATAACAAAACTCAAAACTTAGAGAAAAAGATACTTGATTAATAATAAAAACTATAGTTTGCTAAATAAGTGAATGTATGTGTATTAGGTATTAAATCATGAGTCATAAGACACCATAAAACCATGCATAATAGTATGAATCAACAATGATCCATTATATCGAAAACCCTGGTGATTTCCTCTAGTGGTCTTCCACTTGTCTTTGGGAATAGCTCCTTTTCGCCAGATGGCCTTTCTTTGGGTTACCGTATGTTGTGGTTTGAGGTGGGGGCCCTACTCATTTCTCCCCTTCTCACACTTTGGATTTTACTTGGTGTTGAAAGGGTGGCTATGGTTTCTGGGGTCTTCTCTCATGAGCCTTGGTTTTCTATGCTTCCTTTGAATTGTGGGGCATTCTTTCTTCTCTTGAGCACCTTTCTATTTTTTAAAATCGGTCGAAAGTGCATTATTTCAGCTATGGTTCTTCCCGGGGTGCTTGGGTGTCCTTTGTTGCTAACTTTTGATGGTGTCTTTTATGGCATAGTTTCAATCATGAAGATGGTGGATACCTATTTCTTATTTGGTTTGCTTTAGAGTCTTCTACGTCTTTATATTTATTTTGTGTCACTCTCCTTTGTTTTCTTCTTGTGGAAGAGCGTTACGCTGAAGTGTGCGGGGTGTTGAAGATTTGAAGATGGGAAAAGCTAAGATGTATTGTTCCAAGTCGAGGCCCGCTAAATATTATTTGGAGCTTGCTTCTCTGATTATTTATGATTAAGTTAAAGCTATTCGAAAGAATGACGGTCTATTGGATTATGTTTAGAAGTTTCATGGGTACAACCTGGTGCTTTCCAAGTTGATGGCAGTGATGTTGAGAGATGGTTGGGTGAGAATTGGGTCTTAGTCCTTTGAGATATCTATAGAACTGATTAGCAGTACAACTAGTCTGGCATTGGACGGTGCCTATCACAATAGGGACAAACACTCACTTCTAAAAGAGAAGTTTTTTCTTCGATGGGAGGAATTTCTACCTAGAATTCAAAATGACTTTAGTGCCAAGGCTTTGACTCCTCCGTGGGATAGGGTGGCTAAAGTTATTATGGATTATTTTACCTTGGACTCTATGTATGAAGTCATACATAGCTTCCATGCTATGTTTCTCAACCACCTATGGAGGCATATGTGGATGAACATTCCTTTATTTTTATTTCAATCAATGAAGAAATCAATGTTGAATGTGCAAGGGGGTCATGGCCAGTTCCCTCTACACTTGGATCTGGCCCTTTTAGTGTTTGAACAAGTGGCATCAGATAATGGGATGGTGGTGGAGGAAATCCTAAAATATTTAGTTGATTTATCGTTCCCTATGCCTGGCTAGGCTAAGGTGGTTTCTGAAGGCTCTAGCAATGATAGTGAGGATGTTTATTCATTCTCATTGGGTTCAGGACCGAACAAGATTTCACATAAAATTCAAGTCTCGGCTAAAGATGTGAGGGAAAAAGTGTTATGATGCAGTAATGATGATTACATGAAAAAAATATCTCTCAATTTAAAGACTTCACCTGAGGTAGGGGGTCCTCCATCGGTTAGTCATGCGAATGGTAGCGGAACCCAAAAATTGTTGCATCTACCCAAAAAAAGTGAGAGGAGGATGGGTCGTCCCCCTTATCCCATTTCATTGATGTGGAGATATTGCCTAGGGACTTTCATAAGGACAAAATGGTGAAATATGTCTATGCACCGAAGGAGGCCTATGAGAGAAAGAGTGTAGTTTTGCATAGTCTAAAACTAATAGAAATTAAGCACCATGTAATTTGGATCTCCATGAAGATCTTGTTCGACTATTCTGAGGAGGTGTCACGGATGACGGGAATAATTACTCAAAATATTGACATGCTAGTGTAGAACTCCCTCGGTTCTCTCTTGTGTCCGCTCTTGTCTTTTTTTCTCTTGTCGAGTTAGTTTTTGCCTCTCTGGTTTTGTTTTTGTTGTCCTTCTATGGGATGCCTTGTGTGGTGTTCTCTGTTTTTGGCTGCCTTTTAGGCTGGTTTTAATGTAAAAGGTTGTGGGGTCCCTTTCAAAACCCTCTTTTCCTTTAATAGTATAAAAAAATAATGACCCATTATATGAAACCCTAAAAAAAACAAGAGTTAAATTTCTAAAAAATTAATAGTAATGAATTCAAACCATACATATCATTTAATTGTTACAAGATTTACATCACCACTAACTTGTATAATTTGAACATAAAATTATAAACCATAGCCTGATTTCAAACAAAAATTATAAAATGATACATTACCAAATATATATATATATATATATATATATATATATATATATATAATCTACAAATTGTTTTAATTAGTAAAAAATAATACATATTGTCAAAAGAAAGGTAACATAAACCATAATAAATATATATAATTTTAAATTATCTAATACAATTTTATGCTTTTAAGTTTTAAATATATTAATTGCTTTGAATTATTACATACATTTAATTATTTTCCATAAGGAGTAGATTCCACTCGCTACCTCGCCTATGGTGTTTCAATTTTCATTATTGCACTGGCCTGTCTTGACTCATACCAGACGCGATGGTTTCAACGCATTTCTTCCACCTAAATTGGGCTACACGGACTGATGTTTTGAATTGGAGAGAACCGTGGTAGACGGTATAAATTTTTCAAAATCTGTATGCTTACTACATGATGGAGTGGATGCACGGCTGTCTACTCATCTTCCTTTGTTGCCGATAGTGCTCGCTCGTCTATTTAAACTGGCAAGCAAAACCGTGCCTCTGTGCCCAAAATCTAAATCCATGGGTAGTAAGAAAAACATTTCTACAGATTGCAGAAATAAGAACACAAGGAACATGGAAATAGGATCAAAGCATCTGCTAGCATTAAGCTCTCTTAGATTATTGCTTTTAGCACTTACGATGCTTTTAATGCTGAACAATTGTGAATTGTTAGGAGTCGATGGAGGAAACACCCTTGAGCTGGGGGATTCCCTCACTGGAAATCAAACTCTAACTTCAAAAAATGGTACGTTTGAGTTGGGATTCTTCAGCCCCAGTGGAACGAACAAGTGGTATGTTGGCATCTGGTATGCTCAAATCCCTGTGAAGACGATCGTTTGGGTGGCTAACAGGGAGACTCCTCTGGAAAACAAGCCTGGTGTCCTCAATATGTCGACAGACGGTCATCTCAGACTCTATGATTTAGAGGGCCGTTTGATGTGGTCGGCCAATAACCGCCACAAAGCATCCCGGGCATCGATTTTGGACTCTGGTAATTTCGTTCTGTTAGGCCAAAACAATATGTTTAAGATTGTTTGGGAGAGTTTTGCATATCCAGGAGATACGTGGTTGCCTGAGATGAAGATGTGGAAAGGCCTCAGTCTCACTAGTTGGAAGAGTTCTGAGGATCCAGCGCCTGGTCCTTTCTCTTTAATTATGGATCCATCTCCGGGAAAGACACGGTTATTGTTGTTCTATCAAAAGAATGTGTCATATTGGTCCAGTGGAGAGTGGAGCGGTGACCATTTCACCAATATGCCTGAGTTGTCAGGCGGCTCTATGTTTAACATTGTCAACACTCCTACTTCACGTATGTACTTCACCCTTGAGAAGTTTTCTCCTTCCCGCATCTACTTCATGTATACGGTGAACTCAACAATGCAAAAGATACAACCGCCACGGGTAGTTGTACAGAAGAATGGCCAAGCACAAGCATTCATATGGATGGACAACAGTGGATGGAGACTCGTGGGTTCGAAACCTACAGATCAGTGCAAGATCTATGGCGTATGTGGAAATTACGCAACATGCAACAACATCAACACTCAACTCTGCAGCTGTCTTGAGGGATTTAGGCCCAAAGACAATCAGGCTTGGGACTCCCAAGATTTCAGGTCAAGTGGTTGTATTCGTCGAAGCCCGTTACAATGCTCTATAAATGGCAGTGGCACTACGGACGGGTTCCTGGAAGTGAAGGGCAAATCCTTGCCCCAGAAGGAAGCTGTTGTTCGATATGTGGGAGAGCAAACATGGGATAGATGTCGCAGCGCTTGTCTCAGCAATTGCACATGCACTGCCTTTGTTTTCGTCGGTTTTACTGCTCCTTTCGTTTGTCTAATGTGGTTTCAGGATTTGTCAAATATGTGCGAATCATCCGATGGCCAGTCGATCTTCATTCGGTTGGCTGCTTCTGATTTGCCATCCTCCTCATCCAAAGCAAAAGATAGAAAACCTGCTCTTTCCCTCTTAATTCCTGTGGGAGTTGTTGTTTTGGCTCTCCTCTTCACGGTGATTATTTTTCTATGGAGGCGTGGAAGACTGCTCAAGGCATGTAAGAACGATGACATGCCAACTTCACTACGAACATTCACTTATAAAGAGCTGAAAATTGCAACCAAGAATTTCCGGCAAAAGTTAGGAAGCGGAGCATTTGGGTCGGTGTTCAAAGGAACTCTGCGGGACAACACACTTGTAGCGGTCAAAAGATTAGAGAGTTCAAGACAAGCAGAGAAGCAATTCCGTGCAGAAATCAGCACCATTGGAAGCATACAGCACGTGAATTTGGTGAGGCTTCGTGGATTTTGCATAGAGCGCTCTCAAAGGTTGCTGGTTTACGAGTACATGTCCAACGGCTCGCTAAATTCCTTCCTGTTCTCTAAGTCCAAAAGGGATGAAGCGCACAACGTGTTGGAATGGAAGACCCGATTTGAGATTGCGTTAGGCACTGCACGCGGATTAGTTTATCTTCACGAGGAATGCAGAGATCGTATCATTCACTGTGATATTAAGCCAGAAAACATTCTGCTGGATGAAAACTTTTGTCCGAAGGTTGCTGATTTTGGGCTTGCAAAGTTAGTGGGTAGAGATTTCAGCCGGGTATTGACTACAACAAGAGGAACGAGAGGGTACTTGGCTCCAGAGTGGGTTTCAGGGTTGCCGATCACTTGCAAGGCGGACGTATACAGTTTCGGAATGACGATGCTGGAAATACTATCTGGCCGGAGAAATCTGGACCTGACTGTGGAAAATTCAAGCAGGTGCTACTTTCCTAGTTGGGCTGCAAATCAACTTCAGGAGGGAAACATAACAGGCGTTGCAGATACCAGAATAGCCAGCCACGCAGATATTGAAGAGTTAAGAAGAGTTCTAGTAGTAAGTTTGTTATGCGTTCAAGAAGATGAAAACATGAGGCCAAGCATGGTTGAGGTTGTTCAGATCTTGAAACGAACGATGGAGCCTTGCGCCCCACCTTTCCAAAGTTTTCCCATGGTTCTGCTCAATGAACAAGCAAAGCAGGATGGAAAAAGTGATGGCTATGATAAATCGTAGTTATCAATAAATACATTAGAGCTGCGTATAGAATTGAAGAAATAACTGGTTATAACGGGATATGAGGTAAGTAGTCCATTGATATTAAGAAATGTATTCATAAGACATAATACTTCGTTACGAATACTTGTATTTTCCTTAGATAAATCATGCCACCACCTAGTTTGTGTTAGTTGACTTCAAGTTGGATTAAGCTATTTTTTAAATAAAAGGTGTATTATTCTTCTCTATTGCTATTATTTTATCAGGTTCAACTTAAGTTATTTAAATTTTTTATAATATTTTATTAATTATTACATAGAAATAAGATGAGAAAGTTTTTTAGAGGAGTTATGAAAACGTTCAAACAGATTTCTTATATTTTTCTTTTGAAATTTTTGAGATTTGTTAAAGAATGATATTTTGGTCACTTAGAAAAAGGAAGGTTATAATAAGTGATATTAATGACACCTATATTAAGTTGAACTTTAACAAAGGTAATATACAATTTTTTTGATAATATTCATCCAATAAACCTTTGTACCATGAATTATATGCTCATTTTGAAATTATGGCAAATAGATTAAAAAACATTCTAGATTTTGCTATCTCAAAGGAAGAATGTGGTTGGTTTTGTTTATGGTAAAAAAATTACTGATGGTGTAATCATTACATATGAGACCATTAATACTCTTCATTCCATGAAAAAACTAGGCGTGCTTATAAAATTAGATATGAACAAAGTATAAGATTCATTTTGGTAGAGTTTTGTATATGATAATCTCAAAAAAATAGATTTTGATGAGGGTTGGTCTAAATGGATTAGATATTTTTTAGAACTCTAAAATATTCTATGTTGATTAATGGATCTGCTATTAGATACTTTGAATCATTTTGTGAACTCTACATGGGTGACCTACTATCTCTTTATCTATTTAGTATTCTTGTTAAGGAATTGGTAAGATATTTAAGATATTTCTCAAAGGCAGTGATAGAAAGAAAAATAAAAATTATACAAGTTGCAACATATAATGCCTTCAAATCTCATCTCCAATTTGTTGATAATACTTTTTCTTTGCATCAAATCTCAGTCTATAAGGACAAGGAGTTTAAATCAATATAATCATATAACTTTTCTCTTTGTGAATTGGATACGGTTTGCAAAGGAAAGAATTTTAGAGGGGAAGTCTTATGATACTATAGACTTATGAGTTTTTTATAAGGGGCAAAAACTTGACATGGATTGTTAAAAGATCAAGGAAAGCGCTAGGATAGAATGTTATTTAAAAACTATACAAGTTCTCTTGATGTAATGATCCATAAGATGGAACTTCATATTAGATATCTTGCATTTGATCAAATAACATATTAGATGGTTAATTTCTAAGGGAATTTTACTAGCAATATATTGTTATACTCATAGGTTAAACAGTTTCCAAGATCATAATAATGTACATAAATCAATAATAAACAATTAACATCAAGCTCACTAAAAACTTTATTGAAAATACATCTACTATAAGCAAATCGTAAATGTAATGCTTACTTGATGCATATTATAGAGCTTTATCTTCAATATATACATACATAAGATTCTTCATATTACATGAATCCTGATCTTTGCTCAACTCATGGGAGATCCAACTCTTCATATTTTTGTCTTACATAATAAATCTCATAAATTTATGTAAAGATAAAATCTCTTATGATTTCTCATATCTCCTTACTTATAAAATTCACACTTCACTCACATAACTCACACTTACTAACTTGATACCTCACACCCATAACGCTTCACTTATATACATGACACATACCCACACTTAATAACTTGACAAATATTATAGAAATAAATATCAAACACACCCTAATATAAATATATACAAGATACCAAATAATGTAATAGTTCCAACACCTCCTATTACATTATTTGGTATGAAAGCCTTTTGCCTTTAATCTCTAAATTTTTTCTTTGTTTTTCTGCTTTGGCTTTGGTACTACTTCAATTTCCAACATTGTATCTCTTTGATAAATTTATGACATGTATCTTCTTCTTCTTTTCTTGCATGTCTTAGATATAAACCTATGCTTGTACAAATTTTTCACTTATTGCAAATATATTTTAATATTTCTATAATTTTGTTCCATTATTTTTTAGTTGTCCATCAATAAAGTACTTCAATTTTATTTTCCTAACAAGCCTTTGGTTTTTTTTCATAGATCTTGCAATTATGGAGCATCCTTCGTTTTGGTTCATGCCTATTATTTTTTTCTTCATTTCATTTTCAAAAACTTTTTCTTTGTTATCAATACTGGAAGCACGAGATTCTGGTCAAAGGAAACACCAAGTGCAATTGCATCCAAAATTAAGTACGCTTAAGTCCTAGAAATGTAAATTGCATGAAACGGAAAAGAGACACATTGGAAGAGACGCAATCAAATAGAGAAAACACAGCCCTTTCATTAATTTCCCTTGATCTCTGTTACAATGATGCCTCCTCCCTTTTCAGGGGCTAGGAGCGCAAATAGAGTTTGATTACAATCGCTGAATGATTCCTCTTTCCGCGTGCCCATGATTGCAATGAGCGGGCCAAGATGATGTCGTCGCTGATGTCGATGTGTTCTTCGCCTCTGCTGCTTCTCCTGCGAACAAAGAAATGACCAAGACGTCAGTAGCACCTGCTGCAAATGAAAAGTGTTCTCTCTCTAAAACCAACGAAATATGCATATGAATATTTGCCTGAAACAGTGAATACAGTGAAACCAAATTGCTTCAAAACTTGACAGAAGATAAGAAAAGTTACCAGAAGGCCACTGCCATTGAGGCAGTTGGCCAATCCATCTTCAACTAGAATTCGTCCCTGGGCAGGACGAATTCGACTGTAATTCGTCCCTGGGTGGGACGAATTCTTCGATTTGAAGAAACCGACACACTCATCGCTCCAATGTCGGATCCTGGGACCTGTAAAACGCCTGCAAATAGGGGGGTTAGGTAATTGGGGCCATTTTGGGATGACCCAGATGGTCGGATTTTCCCAATTTGGCCTCCACCCTCGGGAATTTGACCTTGACACCTGCAAGTTAGTGAAACGACAAAGCAATACAAAACATCCTAAAATCTGACCAAAAGTTACAAAATTGCAATTATGGACTAATCAGACCTAGTAACATAGAATGCAATCTAAAAAATAATCTAAAATGCTCAAAAACTAAAATTAGGACTTGGGAGGTGCGGGGGTGCCCAAGTGGGCCTCCCACCGTTGGCCCTCGATTTTGGACCCAATCCACCAGGGATGGGCCCAAAACCTTTTAGGATTGGGGGGTCGGCGAATTGGTAGGTTCAGGTGTCCATGCGTTGGATTTGGGTAAGGTTCGAGCTTCCAAAGGCCACCCAACAACCTCCCTTGCAAAAGAGATTGGTGGATGTGGGAAGGTGAACCAAGGGGGATGCAAGTGAGTATTCAATTCGACAACACTTCGTTGCTTGAACCCTCCTTCAATCTGTATGTTTTGGGTGAGAAAAGTCCCACCTTTTATAGACCCAAGGGGTCTCTTTTGGGAGGGAAGCACCAATGCCATGTGTTGGCCATAGGCGCCATGTGGCAGTCTTGTCTTCCCATGAGGGAGGGGAGTCCTCCATTGACTTGAGCTTTGATAAATGCTTTTTGTAACAGTCTTCTAACGGCCCCTCTGTCCACTTACACATGCGTGCAAGGTAGGAGCCCTTAACTAACTGTTCTGGGCTGCCACTTGGCACCATTTGCCTTTTTGCTCGTTAAGCTTAGAATTCGTCCCACCCAGGGACGGATTCAGAATTCGTCCTGGGGTGGGACAGATTCTATTTTGAATTCGTCCCGGGTGAGGCGAGTCATTGGGCAAAGTGTCCAAGTGTTCCAAATTGCTTCTTGACCTTACAAAATTGCTATGAAAGTGGTTAGGACCACTGTTTAACCTCTGAGGGCTGCCCTGGGGGCTGTGTTTGCCAAAGCGATCAGTGTTTGTAGTCACATAATCGAATTGGTGCTGTTTTGGTGTCTACAGATGCCCCTTCTTGGGAAGCACTGCGGGTGATGCAGTGGTGAGCAAAAATAGATAACTAAAGCACAAATGATTAGGGTTTCTTGGTAACCTAACCAACTTTTGATGCCCCAAGTATGGAAAGGGCATGCATTATTGAATCCTTGCTTCTGACGAGCTAAGGAATTTGATTTCAAGTATTAACCTGTTTTGGTGAGGTGTGACTTGAACTTAGACATTGATCAGTCATGAACAAGTGAAGGGCGTTTTTATCCTCGGGGGGAACCTTGTGTTCATGATTCACGAAATGCCAAGTGTTTGATTGTCTTTGTCAATGATTCTTTGAATGCATGTCGATTTCCTTAATTGGGTGTGTGATTGTTGATTGGTGACTAAGTGTGACTACTCCCTCAAGCGACGAATCGATGAGGGAATGACCTTTGTTTGTGAGCAAAGCGACGAGTCGCTTGACCCAAGATGACTTGTGCAGGTGTGCCTTTAGAGGGTTTACCGTTAAGCGTGTGCAATTTTTCCAACATATGGACCTATTTTTGGTGGGTGTTAACCCTTTTGGTGATGTCATAATGAGGTGAAATCGTCGAAAACATATTTCCCGTGGAGCGGTCCGGCTATGATAACCTTCTTGGGGAATTAGGAGAGCGATAATTTGGACCTCGACATCTATTTTATTTTCCCGGAGTTTAAGTGCAAGAGCACTTATGTCCGGCAATGTTTTTGCTGTGTTTTTTGTTGAATTTTGTACTGTTTTTGAGTGGGCTTTGGCCCTTTTGGTGATGATGTTTGGGGATGAAATTGTCTAAAATCCGTCTTCCCTTGCAGCGGTCCGGCTATGGTAGCCTTCTTAGGGAGTAGGATAGTGACAATTTGTGACCCCGATGTCTATTTTGTATGCCCATGTTGTCAGTTGCATTTGCAATCCTATCAGGCAGTTTTATTGTCTGTTTTTAGTGCATTTTTAGTCATTTTTCTTGATTTTTTTTTGTGCTGGCCTGAATTCATCCCTGGGTGGGACAAATTCCAGCTGGAGAATTCGTCCCTGGGTGGGACGAGCGCTGATAAGAGTGCTCGTCCCAGTCAAGGACGAATTCCAGTGCAAAGGGCCTATTTAAGGGCCAAAACTTGATTTTGGGCTCATTTGTGTCATTTTTTCTTGCGATTTTGGAGCTTTGGGAGGAGGAGGTAATTCTGCGAAGCGAAGCGCTGCTTGAATTCTCTCTGCCATCATGAGTGCACAAACTGGTTCGAGCGGTGGAGCCGAGGTGAGTCCTGTAAGTGACCCTAGGGTTTATTTTGCTTTAATTTAATGCATTGTTTTGTGTTGCGCTTTTCAAAACTTTAAGATTTTTTGTGATGTTTTTGTTTATCAACTAAGGTTAGAAACCCTAGAACTGAAAATTTTCTCTTTTTCATTTATTTATCTATTTTTTTTTTTTGTTTGCTTGCAGGTTGGTAGGAGCCGGTACCGTGTACCCGTTGCCTTTACTGAGGCGCGATTGGCATTGACTGATGATGACTGGGAATGGCTTGATGCCCTTGGGCTTAAGCAGGTGGCTCGACTGGAGCCTGTGGTTTCGGATCAGGCCTATCTGACGGCCCTAATCAAGCTTTGGGATCCGCGGACCAATACTTTCCATCTCCCGACAAGGGAGATGACTGTGACTCTTGAGGACGTCTATCGGTTGCTTCGGATTTCGATAGATGGTCTGCCTATTAGGACATCTCCATTTGATCAGCGGACTGCTATACTCACGAGATGTTTTGGGCATGGGGGGGAGCTGGGTGTAGCAGACCCAGTGGAGACAGCCGAGGCGGATTGCCAGGCTAGCAGCATTTTGGTTAGCTGGTGGAAGGAGAGGGGGGTGTTAGGAGTGAGGCACGCATTCTTGATGGGCCTCATTTCTAACATTCTTATCCCTGATTCGTCAGGTGTGAGGTTCCCGTGGAATCTGTTGGATTTGGTGTGGCAGTTGGCAGAGTGCCCGATAGAGGCACCGTTGATCCTGAGATGGGGACATACTTTGTTGGCGCAGCTTTACGGGGAG